>JAMYXO010002729.1:0-22591 GCA_033310375.1 Conus canariensis | reverse complement strand
GGCCCTCTTTAAACCGCTTTAGCCCCACGCCAGAGAAATGTCCCCATTTTTGGAAAGGCTATTCTCTCTGTTTGCCACTGCACCCGGGCCCATTCCCCAAACAGAGGGGAGGAAGGGGGAAGAAAGAAAAAAAGGAAAGAGAAAGAAGAAAAAAATAAGAAGAAAAGAAGAAAAATTTACATGGCCCCTTTTCCTTCAAAAATTTTCAAAATACAACATACCGTTTCCCCCCTGAACCGATTGAAAACTTTTCCATTTATCCCAAAAAAAATTTCTGAATAAAAACATACACTTTTCCCCAAAAAACTCTGAATACAAAACATTCCCCACAAAACCCAACACATAATTTTCCCTTTGAATTTACAACAAACACAAATCCCAAAAAAAACCCCCTTAAATTTTAAAAAAAAACCCCCAAAACACTTTTCCCCAACAAAATTTTCTGAAATACACCAAAACCCCAAACCCCCAAAAAAAACCCCTTTTTACAAAACCCCACTTTTTAAACCCACGGGGAACTCGGGAATACACCAATACAACTTTTTTCCCCAAAAAAACCTCTAAAAATACCCCAAAAACACGGGGTTCCCCAAAAAAAAATTTTCCTTAAAAAAACCCCTTTTAACACCTATCCCCAAAATAATTTCCTTAAAAAACAACATACGCCTACCCAAACCGAACTCTGAAAAAAAGAACATACATTTTCCCCCAATTTTTAAAATTTTTTTGGGTTTACAAAAATTTTTTTACTATTTCCCCACCGAATCTAATAACACCTTTTACATTTAAATCCCCACCGAACCTCTAAAATTAAACACCTTTTAAAAACTTTTTCCCACAGAACTCTGATAAAACATACACGACCCCCAAAACAAAACCCCAAAAAACAACTTTTAACACTACCCCAAAACAGGAACTCTTGAAAACAACAACACGGAATTCCCCACATAACTCTGAATACAACTTTACGCAAAACCCCTTCCCAAACTCTAAATAACCCATAAAAACGACCCCCACATAACTCTAAATTTTAAAAAAAATTTACACTTTTTTTCCCCACAAAATTTCTTTTTAATTTTACACCTTTAACACTTTTCCCAAAAGGAACCCTGAAAAACAAAAAATAAATTTAAACCCACAGAACCTGAAAATTACAACTTTAACACTATCCCACAAAAACTTTTTGAAAAAAAACAAACAAATTACACTTTTCCCACATTTACTTTAAAAATAAAAACAAAAACAAAAATCCAAAACAAAAAATTTGGGGAATTAAACAAAACCAAAAAATCCCATTAAACTGAACACGTTTTCACTTTTCCCAAAAGTTTGTAAAATTTTAACATTTTAACCAATAAAAACCCACTTTTCCCTTGACCAGCACTGCAGGTGTCCTGTATCTTTTTCAAAGCCTGGTTGCCCTTCCCTTGGGTAAAAAAACAAAAAAAAAGCGAAAGAATTCCATTCTTTCTTTTCCTTGGAGGTTTTTCCGGAAAAGACTTGGATCCCCACATTCCCCAATTTCATTTTTCTTCATCTTTTGTTCAGAAAAAAAAAATTTTCAAATTTTTCCCAGGGCCCCTTTTTCAATCCGCTCTCCATTGAATGAAAACATTTTGGGATTTTTATTTGCCCCTCTTGACATCGGCCCCTTCGTGTTAAATGAGGAGGGGGGGTTTCGGGGCGATTTTTTGGGGATTTAACGTTTGGACGGGAATGTTGGTCCACCCTTTCCCCTTTTTTCCCCCTAAGCAATTATCCCCGGGTCGGGGGTCCCCTTTTAAGTAGGTGGTGTCCTGCGAAAAGTTGGATCAAAAAACGGGTTTGCCATTTAACACTCATGGGGATGACTCGGCAGCCGGGTGAAAGTGTCCCCCTTTTGGTTTTTGGGGTTTGCCTTTTTACGATTAAATTTAGATTTCGGTTCCAGGGGCTGAGATGGGAACCAAAGGGAATTCGGGGTTTATGGACATGGGAGCGGGAAAAATTATAGGTTTTGGGAAGGCGGGGGGGGGTGGGGGGGTGGGGGGGGGCATTAAAAGTGGCGAAAAATTAAAAACCAAAAAAACAAACAAAAAAAACTTCCTAACTAACAAACTCACCCCACTTTTTAAAACTAAACTTTGAATCCAAGTTCTTTTTTTTTTTTTTACAGCCAAACCACGAAAAACCACCCAAACGTTATCTGACCAAATTGAAAACGCATAAAATACTAGGGGGGTTAAAACACTAAATAACAATTCACTACCCAACTTAACTGCAAGTAAAACCCAACCACACCCCAATAAACTTCCAACAAAACTGTAAATACAAAAAAACCACAAATCCAATCCCCTACCAACAAAAATGTAAAAACAAAAACCCCACAAATTTTTTTTCCATTTCTTCCAACTAAACTTTTAAGTCCCAACAACCAAAATCCTTTTCACTACCCAAAACAAAACTGTAAGTACAACTCCCCAACTATCCAATAAACTACCCAAAACTAAACTGAAAAATACAAAAAACCACAAATCCTTTCCCACTACCCCAAAAAAAACTGTAATTTACAAAAAACCCACAAACCAATCACTACCCAAAACAAAATGTAATTTACAACAACCATTTATCCATTCACTATCCAACTTAAACTGTAAGTACAAAAAACCACTATCCCATTCCCCATCCAAAATTTAAACTTTTTTCCCAACAACCACAAACCTTTTCACTACCCAAACAAAACCTGAAAAAAAAAACCAACCCAAATATCCTTCACTACCCAACCCAAAATTTGAAAATACAAAAAACCCCCAAATCCTTTTCCCAACTACCCAAAACCAAACCCTGTAAGTACAAAAAACCATTTACCCCAATCCCACCCAAAACAAAAAACTGAAAGGGTACAACAACAAATCCATTCACAATCCAACTAAACTTTTAAGAAACAAAAACCCCCACTGCCCAAATTCATTTACCCAAACTAAACTGTAAGTACAACAAACCCCCAATCCTTTCCAACTACCCCAACAAAACTTAGCTACAAAAGAAACCCCCTTTCCCCCCAAAATTTGTTTAAGGGAAAACACAAACAAGCCTTTTTTGGAAACAAAAAAAAAGATTCCCCAAACCCCACACGAAAACACAACAAACATACCCAACCACACTTGTAAATGCAACAAACACTACCCAACCACACGGGTAAACACAACAAACAAAACCAAAAACCCCCACTGTAAAACACAGAAAAACACTCCCCAAAACCAAACACTGTAAATGCAAAAAACCCCTTACCCAACCACACTGTAAACACAACAAACACTACCCAACCACACGTAAACCAACAAACACTACCCCCCTACAATGTAAACAAAACCCAAACACTACCCAACCCAACACTGTAAACACAATAAACACTACCCAAACCACCGAAAATTTCCCAACAAACGCTTACTCAACCACCTATAAAACAACAAACACCCCCAAAACCACCCCGAAACACAACAAACACTACCCCCCCCACACTGTAAACCCCAACAAACACTACCCAACCACAACGTAAACACAACAAACACTACCCAACCACACTGAAAATGCAAAAAACCCCTTTTAACTAAACCCAAACACTGAAAAAAAAACAAAAAATCCCCAAAGCACCTGTAAACAAAAAAAAACACTACCAACCAATTGAAAACCAAACAAACATCCCCCAACCCCAATGAAAATGCAACAAACACCCCCCAAAACCACACGTAAACCAACAACACTACCCAACCACATTGAAAAATGCAACGGACACCTTTTGATTAAAACTGCGATTAACAACGAACACAATCCAACCATACTTTTAAATTTAAACCGAAACACCATGCAAAACAAAACTCCCCAAATTTCCCAACACACACCCCATTTATACTGTTTAAAACAACCTAACCCCCCCCAGTTACACGTGTATCCCAAAATATCGTCCCCCTATTCTTTTCAATAAACCCTTTACACACGAAACCCATTTTTGTTTAAAACCATATACACTACCAAAATTTTGTGAATAAAAACCTACCCTAACAGGGTAAAAAAAAAAAGAACTACCCCAAACCAAAAAATTTCCGAAAACAATCTGCCACTCACACCCAAAAACTGTAAATCCCACCCTTGTACCACCGGGGACCAACAGGCCAATTTTGAAACACCCCTGCCCGGGTTAAAACTGAAGATGCAGGATACACACTTTTTCCGGGGTCAAAACTGAAAAATTGCAGGATCCCAACATTTACCGGCCCAAACTGAAGAAAGGGAAATACACTACCCCTTTGGGAATACCAAAAAACCCAAAAAGTGCTATTCACAGCACTCCAAGGAAACATCCCTTACTTCATCTTTTAACACTCAAAATACTACTTGCGCTATTTTGTCAAATAAAACACACCCCAAAACCCCCAAACCTCCATTTGAACCCTTAAAAAAGGCACACGCGCCAACTCAAGATACCTTTTACAAACTACCCCAAATTTGAACCCCAAAAAAAACCCCCCCAGGATAAAAAACCATTGAAACAAAAAATTTAAAGCAAAACACTATTCCTTTTGAACTAAAATACACCCAATACACTTTTCCCATTGAACTAAAAAAACCAGCAAACACTTTTCCCGTTGAAACCAAAAAAATTTGCGTATAAACTACCCCAACTGAATAAAAAAATCCCACCCAACATACTTTTCCTTAAAACCAAAAAAAACATTTTTTCCCACCCGTTGAACCAAAAACCAGCATACACTTTTCCTGTTAAAATTCAAAGACGGGCCTAAAATATTCCGTTAACTTAAAAAAAAAGAATAAAACTTTTCCCGTTAAAACTAAAAATAAAAGCATAAAATATTTTTTGAACAAAAAATACAGCAAACACTTTCCCCCTTTTTGAACTCAAAATACAGCAAAACACTTTTCCCTTTTAAAACTAAAAATACAGCATACACTTTTCCCTTTTTGAACTCAAAAAAACCCAATCCCAAAAATTCCGTTGAAATAAAAAACGGCATAACTTTTCCCTTTTTTGAACTCAAAAAAAAACCCAAACACAAATTTTCCTTTTAAAAATCAAAATTAACAGCTTTACACTTTTCCTTGAACCAAAATACAGCTTACACAATTCCTTTAACTAAAAAATTAACAGCATAAAACTATTCCTTTAAACTAAAAAAAGGGCATACACTATTCCTTTGAACCCCAAAAAACAATATACGCTCTCCCACTAAAACCAAATTTTCTCTCCTCACTCCTCTCTCATCTCTCTCTCTCTCTCTCTCCTCCCTCTCTTCTTCCTTTTGGGTGTGTGTGGGGTTTTGTGTTGTTTTTGTTGTGTGTTTTTTGGGAGGGGGGTGGGGGCACGGCGTGCCGTGTGTTTTAAAAATGTGTTGTAGTGGCTCGAAAGGCTTTTCGGGGAAAGGCGTGGGGGTGTGCATTTTAATTTCATGAGTGCCATGGCGCGGGGCGTTGTTTTTGTGTGTTGTGTGTTTTGTGTTGTGTGTGTGTGGGGGTTGTGTGTTTTGGGGACAGAAAAGAGAGAAAAGAGGCCCAGGAGAAGAAGAGAGAGCAAAGGAGGCAGAAAAAGGGAAAGTAAAAGGGGTGAAAGGGAAAAGGAGATTGAAAAGAAAAGGGAAAAAAGAAAAAGACCGTAAAAGGGAAAAAAAGCCCCAAAAAAAAAACCCCAAAAAAAAAACCCCCAAAAAAAAAGCGAACCAAATTTTTTAAAATCAAGGCATAACCCCAAAGGGGGGAAAGGAAAAAGGGGAAAAGGTATTTAACCCCCAAAAACCCTTCCCAAAAACAAAAACCCAATCACCCCCCAAAAAACAACCAACACACAACCCAATCCCCCCCAAAACACCCACCACCACCCCAACACCCCCAAATAAAAGGGAAACTTAAACAAAACTGGGGTGACTTTTTTTCTTTTTTTTTTTTTTTTTTTTTTTTTAAACCAAAAACCTCAAAAATTTGACAAGGGGGGTTTGGAAAGAAAGGGGAAGGTTGGGGGGCGGGGGGGGGGTTAAAGGGGGGAAACTCCGGGGTTTTGGGTTTTTTTTTTCCCCCCCCGGGGGGCCCTTACCATCCTTGGGGAAGCCCGCGGGGAAAGTATAAAAAAAAAGCGGAAAAAACGGAAAAGCGGTAAATTTTGGAAACCTTTTCTTTCAAAAAAACCTTGCCCCAAAACCTTAAAGGCACAAAGGACAGAGGAAAAAACTTTTTTCGGGAACCAAGAAGAGGGATGAGGGTTTTTTTCAGGGGGCCAAAGGTTTTTTCACCAAAGTGAAGTCAAATTTTGCCTCCTTTTTTTTTTTTCCCTTTGGGTAAAAGGGGAAAAAAAATTAAGGGGGGAAAAAACATGTTTTTTGCCCCTTTTGAAGGGGGGGGAAAAAATTTTTGTTTTATTTTCCCTTTGGGAAAAGGGGGGGCCCTTTTTTTTAACCTTTTTTAACCAAAGGGGGAAACCTTTTTTTAGAGGGGGGGAAAAAGGTTGGTATGTCAAGGGCGTTTGGGTGAACAAAGGGTAGGGGGGGGAGGGTTTTCCGGGGAAATGACTTTTTTTTTTTTTTTTTCTTCCGTTTTTGGTTTTCCCTTTTTAATTTGGGGGTTGGGGGGGTTTTTTTATATTTTTTTTCTTTTTTTTGCCCCAAAAAAAAAAAAAAAAAAGGAAAAAAAAGAAAATCCGGAAAAAAAACAGCCCAAAGGAAGGAAAAACCGGGTAAAAAAAAAAAGTTTAAAAGAAAAAAAAAAACCCTTTTCCCTAAAGTGGGGAAAGGGGAGGCCCCAGGGGGAGTGTGAAAGGGGTAGAAAAAAAATTTTTTATGAATGGGGGGGGGGAAAGGGGGTGGACGGCGGGGGGGAAAAAATGGTTGGAAAAAAAAAAAGAAAAAAAAAGGAAAAAAAGGGAAAACCCCCCCCTCAAAACGGTTGTAAAGCTTTAAAAATTCTTTTTCTATTCAAACTTATTTCATTTCCGTTTTTTGTAGAGACATTATACCAAAATTTTCTTTTGGCCTTGTTTTCTTACTTTTCAAAATCCTGTTTTTAAGGTTTTTTTTTTTTTTTTTTTATTATTTTTATTTTTTGTTTCATTTTTGGGGGGCCCCTTTTAAAATTTTCCCCATTTTTTTCTTCTTCTTTTTTTAATTTTTGTTTTTTCCATCTTGTAAATTTTCAATTCCCTATTTCCTGTTTTCATGCGATTAAGCCCTTTTCCCAAATAGATTTTTTGGGATATATTTAATTTGGGGAAAAATATTTCTTTTTTTAGTAGAAGGTTCGGGTTGTTTTCGGGGGTATTGGGTTTTTTTAATTTTTAATTTTTTTGGGGGTTTTTTTTTTTAAATTTTTAATTTCCCTTTGGAAAATTTTTTTTTTTTTTTTCCCCCCTTTTTTTTGTTAATATTTTTAATTTGTGCCTATTTTGGGTAAAAAAAATTGGATTTTTTGGAAAAGGAAAAAGGGGGGGGAAAGGGGAATTTTGGGGGGGCGGGGGGAAAAAAAGGACCAAGGGGGGCCGAAGGGGGAAAAAGGGGGGTTTTTTTGGTTTTTAACCAGAAAATTCTTAAATTTCCGGGGTTTTTTGTTAGAATTTGGGGTTTTTTTAAAGGGGGCTAATTTTTTTTGTTATTTTTTTCCCTTTTTAAAAAATTAAGGGTTACTCTTTTTTTGGGGTTTAGGGCTTTTTTTTGTTTTGCCTTTTTGGGGCCATCCCCTTTTTTTTTATTAATTCCCCCTTTTTTTAATGCCCCTTAACGAGGGTTTTTTATTTCTGTTTTTTTTTAAAATTTCTTTCCCCTTTTTTTTTAGCTTTTAGGGGGTTTGCCCCCCCTTTTTTTTTTTTTTAGGGGCCTTTTTAATACCTTGGAAAATACTGCTCTTTTTTGGGTTGGGGTATTTCCTTTTTAACATAGGGGGTTTTTTGTTTTTGGGTTATTTTTCCCAAACTTTTTAAAGGGGAAAAATTTTTTTTCCCCATGTTTCCCCCTTTGGGGTTTGACTTTGCCTCCCCTTTTAAGACCTAATTTTATTTTTTTTTTTTATTATTTTTTTTGCCATTTGTTTCGCCCCTTCTTTTCTTTTTAACCAACTTTTTCTCTTTACTTCTTTTTCTTTCTTTCTTCTCTCTCTCTACTCTCTCTCTCTCTCTTAAATCTTTAATTTACTCCCTTTCCCTGATCTGGCTCTCCCCCTCTGTTGTGTGTTTTTGGGGTGGGTTGTTTTTTGGTTGTGTGTTTTTTGTGTGTGTGTGTGGGGGTTGGGGGGGGAATGTGTTTTGTGTGGGGGGTTTTTGGGGTGTCGCGGTGCGATGTGTGTGTGTGTGGGGGTGTGTGTTTTCGGGGTTTTTTTGTTGTGTTGGTGGTGTTGTTTTTGTGTGTGGGGTTGGGGTGTGTATTTTTGGTGTGTGTTTTTTTTTTTGGGGTTTTTTTTTTTGGTTGGTTGAAAAGGGGGTGGGGGGTCGGGGGTGTTGGGTTGTGGGTTTTTTGTTGGTGTTTTTTTGGTATTTCCCCCCCCTTTGTTTTTGGGACAGCCCCCCCTTTTTTTTGCTGTTTTCTTTTTTCCTTTTTTCCTCTTTTTTCTTTTTTTAAACCTTTCCCCCCTCTCTCTCTCTCTCTCTCCCCCTCCCTCTCTCCCCTCTCCTCTTTTTTCCTTCTCCTCTCTTCCCCACACCACCACTTTTTTCACCGGCCGGGCCCCCCAGCCCCCCGTTTTCACCCCCCCCCCCCGCCGCCTGGGGGAGCGGGGGCGCCCCGCCGCACCAACAACAAAACACACACACACACCACACAACAAATTACAAAACCACCCCAAATTTACACAACACAACAAAACACCCCAACACACACCACACAAAACCAACACACATACACACGCACACACACACACCACTTCAAAAACAATGCTCTTAATATTTTTAGGACAAAGTAGAACAATGAAAATTTGTAAAAGGGATGACGGGGAAATTCCCCTTTTGTCTCATTTCCCTCCGCCCCCAAAACTTTTCCCCCCCCTTCCCCCTTTTTTCACAAATTCCAAACCACCCTACCAATACCCTTTTTCTCCCACCCTCCCTCCCCCCTCTTACCTTCCCGCCAACCCTCCCCCTTTTACCCTTCCCCCCCAAAAAATACCTGATTTCCCCCATTTTTCCCTGCCCCCCCCGAGCTTTTGCTAAAAATGTGCTTTGAAAGTAAATTTTTGTGTACACCCCCTTTTGGGAATGATGTTGGGGGAAACAGATGGGGCCCTTTAGCTCTTTCCCTTTGGAATGATTTTGGCGGGTCAGTTTGCGGGGCATAGCTCTCTTCCTTTAAAATTGATTTTTGGGGGAAGAGGCTGGAAATAGCTTTTCCTTTCCTTTTGGGAAAAATGATGTTGGGGTTTCAGATGCGGGGCAGAGCTTAAACTTAAATGTCTTCATTATCATTTTTCCGTTTTTGGGAAGGGGAAAGGGGAAAAAAGAGGGGGGGGGGGGGGTTGGGGGGGGTGGGGGGGGGAGAGGGGGTGGGGTAATACGGCGTTTTGGAAGGGGCAAAAACCCAAAAGGGCTGGGGATTGGGTTCTTGGTAAAATCACCTGAGGGGCGGTGGGGGGTTGGGAGTGGGGTGAAAGGCTTTTGTTGGGGAAAGGGGGGGGAGGGGGGGGGGGGTGGGGGGGGGGTTGGGGGGGTTTGGGGAAAGGGGGGGGGGGGGGTTTTTTGGGGGGTGGGGGGGGGGGAAATTGGGTTTTAAACTTGAAAAGTGAATTTGGGTGTGGTTTGTGGTGTGTTGCGTGCGGTCGTGCGTGCGGGGTCTGGGATGTGTGTGGGTGTGTGTTTTCCCATAAAAAAAGAGTAGAGGGGGACTTTGGTTTTTTGCCGGGGGACATTTTCCGGTACAATATGTTGGAAAGGGGAAAAAGTGTACACAGCCCCCGTTTTTTGCTTTGGGCCTTTGGGCAGGAACGTTTGGGTTTTGGGCTGCTTTATTTAAATTTTTTTTTAAAGTTATTTTGTTTTTTTTTTATTTTTTTGGGTGTTTGTTTTTTGGAAATTCTTTTAAATTTTTTTTGTTAAGGTAGCTTTTGTTTTCCCTTGTTGTTGGAGGGGTGGGGGGGGTGGGGGGGGTTTTTTTGTGGTGGCCATGGGGGGCCCGGAAGTGGAAAGGGTTTCGTGGGGGAAATTTTTTTCCCCGGGTGTTTATTTGAACTGGCGATGGGACTCGCAAACTTTGGTTGTTTTAGTTTTTTGGGTTTCCTTTGGCTGCGCTACAGGGCCAAAAAAACCGGTTTATCGGGGGGTCTTTTCCCCCTTTAAATGAGCGCGGGGACTGGAAATTTCTGTGGGGTTCACCGGTTTTTCCCTTTCTTCATCACCCTTGGGGGAAATGCCCAAAGGTGGATCAGAGCGACGATTAAGTGTCAGAATTGAGATTCGCACCTCACCCAAATAACCTTTTCCTCTCTTTTTCACTTTTTTCCTCTCCCCTTCTCTTTTTTTAACATATCTTTTTTATTTTTTTTATTTGTTTATCTACCCTTTTTATTCATTTTGTTTATTTATTTATCTATTTATGTAGTTTTTTTTTATACTTTATCTTTCAATTCTTTTTTTTTTTTTCGTTCTTTTTTTCTTTTTTTCTTTTTCTATTTAAAGGGTTTATTTTACTTAATTTTTTCTTTCGATTTCGGCAAAAAGTGCTTTTTGGAAATTGCAACTTAAGATTTTATTTTCCCGTTAGATTGGTAAGGGAACTGAAATTTTAAATTTTTAAAGGGGGGGAAAATTAGGACTGAAAAATGTCGGGTTTTGAGGAAGATAGCAAAAAGGGGGAAAGGGTGGGGTTTTTTTGGGACTATAAAGGTTTGACTTTTTGGGCGAAAACGGAATTGGGGTTTGGGACTATAAAGGTTTTTACTTTAAGGAAAAGGGGAAAAAGGGGGTTTTTTGGGTTGGGGACTATGGGGGTTTATGTTTTTTAAGGGAAACAGGAAATTTGGGAGGGTTTGGGACTATAAAGGTTTTATGTTTTTCGGGAAAACAAGGGAAAGTAAAGGGTTTGGGGACAAAAAAAAGGGTTTTTAAAAAATTTTTTAAAGGGAACAAGGGTAATTTTGAAGGTTTGGGACTTTAAAGGTTTTGATTTTTAAAGGAAAAAGGAAAGTGGGGTTTTGGGTACTATAAAGGGTTTATGATTCTCCCGGAAAAAAAGTAAAAAGGGAAATTAGGTTGAAAAGAAAGAGGTATGATTTAGGGAAAGGACAATGATCGGTAATTATTGGTGCTTAAAATACAAAAGACCTTTTCATTTATGTGTGGTGTTTTGTGTTGATGAGAGAGAGAGAGGAGAGAGAGGAGAGAGGAAGAGAGAGAGAGACAAGAGATAAAACAGTGAGACAAAAGGGGCAGATGGGAAAGAGAAAAGAAAAAAGGGGGAAAAAAGGGTAGGGGCAAATTTAAAAAACCCAAATTCAACCCCCAAAGGGGGGGTGAATTCCCACAATACAAATGTACAAGTGTGTTGTGTGTGTGATTTTGTTTTGGGTTTTGGAGCGCGCGCTTTTGCGGGCTTGCGGGGCTTTTGCGTGCCGGGGTGTGTGTGGGGGTGTTTGTTTTGGGGGGGGTTTGTTTTGCGGCGCGCGGGAAGGGGGTTCTCACAGCCCCTATGGGTTTAATGTTTGCCCCTTCAAAGGGTAACGGCCCACACGATTTAAAGAAAGGGTGGGCGCTGTCAAAAATTCCCTGCTGTGGTGTCTGTCCCCCAAAATCCTGGGGGAATTCGCCCCCCAACCTTTTCCACAAAAGTCCCCTTTTCCCCGACCAGTATCTCCCTAAGGGAACCTTTTTAAGAACCTTGAACCCAATGAGGGAAACCCCCTTCCCCCCAACCCCATCCCACATGAAGTGGTACCCTTTTCAAAAAGGGTAAATTACCTTTAAACCTCAATGGCCCTTTAAATGTATGCCTTTCCCCTTTGCCCCCGGGGGAAAGCGATACCCCTTGGACCTCTGAACCTTTCTTTACTTTTTCCCGGGTTGTTTTAAAACCCGTCTATGTGGGTTTTTGTGGTCCCTTTTCCCATGTGATAACGGGGCAAAGGTTAAAGAAGCGTTTCATGTTTTTTGATGAAATTTGGGGGAGGAGGTGGGGGAAAGGGGATCCTCAAAACATCATCTTTTAAATCATCATCATCATCACCCTTCTTTTTCACCCACATCATCGTGGTCGTCTTTTAGTTGTCGTTGTGGTTGTCGTCTCGCGCCCATTTTTGGCGTCGTCGTCTTTTGTCGTCTTTCATAAACATCATTATATCATAAAATTTTTGTTTTTTTGTCGCTGTTGTTGTCGACGTCGTCTTTTTTTCTTTTTTTTCCGTTTTTGTCCAGGGCCGTTGTGGGCGTCGTTTTTGGGGTAGTCGTGGGTCGTCTTCGTCATAAAATCATCTTTCATAAATCTTTCCATTTATCATTTTCGTCGTCGTCGTCGTCTCGTTGTCGCCCGGCCCGTCGTCATCATCATCATCATCTTTCACATCATCACCCATCATAATCATCAAAAATCATCATCATCATAAACACCACTACCACAAATCGTTCCCACATTTTTGCTGGGAACATATTTGTTTTTTCCTCTGACCGTCACAAAGTGTACTTGGGTTTTGCTTCATTCAGGGTTTTTTGTTAAGGGGGAAGAATGGCCCCAAAAGCGCCCCATGACAAGAGTATTGGGGGTTGGGTGCCAAGAGTTTTCTGTTAGTTTCAAATTAAAAGACTTTTTGGGTTTTTGGGGTGCAACAAAATTTCAAAACGTCATTAAAATGAAGGGGGTTTGGGAAGGGGGTTTACAGCCTTTAATGGGGGGCCCCGGGGAAGATGACGTTTAAAAAAAAGGGAAAGGGGCCCTTTAACAATGACGTTTAAAAATTAAAGGGACTGAAAAAGACCTTCAAAAATTTGAGGTGAAAACCCGTTTTGAGGGTTCAAAAATTTGTTTGGGAGGGAAGATAAGGGTTCAATTTTAAATGGGCTAAGGGATGACGTTCAAAATAAATAGCTTGTAAGAAGATTTCCCAAAAAGGGTGGCTTAACGTTTTACGTTTAAAATTTAGGGGTTGAGATGGCCCCGGTTAATAATGATGAGCGTAAGGGATGACGTTTCATAATGTGGGGCGGGGGGAAAATGTACGTTTCAAGAATGATGGGGGTAACGAGGGATTCATAAGAAGGAGGGGGAGTAGGGGGAACGTTTGGGAATTTAAAAAGCGTAACGTTTGACTTCAAAATGTTTTTGGGGGAAAAGGGAAAAAGGTTTATAATGGTAAGCTGTAAGATGAAGGGGGTCGAAAATAAGATGGAGGGGGTAAACAATGACTTTTCCATAACGAGGGAGGAAAAGATGATTTTAAAGGGAATGGCCGGTAAACGATGAACGTTTAACGATGGTTTTGTAACGATGCCGTTCAAAATTAAAGGGCGTAAAAATGATTTCCCAATTAACAAATGGATCTAACATGCGTTCATAATGGTTTGGAGGCGAAACCCGAAAAAGTTCAAAACCCGATGGTTTTGTAAAAAAATAAAGTTCAAAATTTTGTATGGTAAACCGATGACGTTTTCATAAGGGGAGGAATTCAACGATGAACGTTCATAAATGAGGGGCCCCAAACGATGACGTTCATAAGGTTTGGAAAGGGAAAACAAATGACGTTCATAATGAGGGGCGGGGGAAGATGATGTTCATAATGATTCCCCCATGAGTAAAGTTAAAAATGAGGGACGTGAAGATAAAGTTCATAATAAATTGGGCGTAAAGTTTTGGACACAGTCCCAAGAAAAAATTTTTAACAGGGGGAAAAATTTTAAAAAACCGTACAATACACACGGGTACAGAAAATGTAAACAGGGGACATTTGTGTTGTGAACAGTACAATACACACATTTTTTGCAAAAAAAATTAAACCTGCACACTAAAAAAAAACAGTACAATACACACAGTACAAAAAAAGTAACAGCGACATTTTTAAAAAAAAATGCCAACACACATTAAAAGGGAAAATGTAACGCGACCCCTTGTTAAAAAAAATAAAAATACACACAGTACGAAAAAATTTAAGAGGACACGGTTTAAAGGTTAACATTACAATACACACAGTACAAGAAAATGGGTAAAAAGCGAAAAACTGGGGTTAAAGTTGAACATTAAAATACACAAGAAAAGGTAATTTTAAGAGCGACCCATTATTTTAGTGAAAAAGTACAATACACACAGTACAAGATAACGAAACAGCGACACTAGTTTTTAGTTAACCCGTACAATACACACAGCACAAAAATAACTTTAAAAAGCGACACTGTGTTAATAAAGATCACAGTAAACGGTGATTCAGAAACGAAGACCTGTTTGTTCCCAATTAAAGGATTTACGGCGATATTGAGGGATTGTTTTAAAAATTTGGAATGTTTAAAACATACTCACTGTTTGGACTAAATTATGGTTTTTTTTTTTTCCAATGGGTTTGATTTTTTTATTCTTTGATTTATTGGGACAAATTTTAAAGTTGGTTTTTTATTTTTTTTTTTTTAAATTTTCTTGATTGATTGCCCAAAATTTACTCCCCGGGATTTTGTTTTTTTTTTTTTTTTTTTTCGATTGATTCATTCATTGGTTGGTTCTTTGATTCGATTTTTTGATTCGTTGAATTAAAAAAGGTTATCTTTAATGTAAAAATTTTATGTGCAACGTTTGGGACCGATTTGTCAAATGGTTTTTGAAATTTTAAAACCCTTAATTGATTAAATTTAAATTGGGTTGGGTTGTTTTTAAATTTGATTGTTTGTTTGATTGAAATTGATTGTTTGGGATTGATTGATTAAATGATGGTTTTGGAAAATTGGAAAGGATGGGTGGGGGGATGGTTTTAAAGGTTTGGAGGATGGATGGATGATGGTTTGGATGGAAAAAAGGGGATGGATTGGAGGGAATGGATGGAGGAGGGGGATGGAATTATGGGGGAAACGGATGGAGGGTATGGATGCACGGCGTGTTTTAGCCCTTTTGGTTCATCTCTTTTGTCCGTTTTGCGTCATTCCTTCCTTGGGTTCGATCCCCCCTTGCATAAAATTTTCTATCCCCCCATTCAGTTCATTTCCTCCCCTCTCCCCGGAAACCCCTCCCCCCTCCCTCTCCCTCCCCCTTTTCCCCCTTGGTAAATTCAGTGAGAAAACCCAAAGGGGTTAACCAACACCCGTCTCGGGGGGGGTTTGGTGGGTGTGGGGTTTTGTGGGGCCCCCAAACTTTCGTGTTTTGGGGCGTGCTTTGTTTGTGCTTTGTTGTGGTGCGTGGTTTCCCCGGCGTGCGTATGGGAAAGGGCGGGGAGCGGCTCCCCAAACGGTGTTTTGGTGTGTTTTGTGGGGGTTGTGTGTTTTTGGGTGTGTGTTTTGGGGGTGTGTTTTCCCCTTCAACATTCCCCCTTCAGCACTCATGACCTACAAATAAAAAAGGGGCAGGTCAGGGACCATTTCCAAGAAAAAAGAAAATTTTTCCACCATTTTGACGTGGTTTAAAATGCTCATTTTAAATTGTTGGCACTTGCTCTCCCATACAAATCCCTCCCAACTAAAGAAAAACAGAAAAAAGCTTTTCCAAAGATAAACAAACCCAACGTTGAAAAAAAATTTATCCCCAAGTGAAAGGGCCAAAGGGAAACGTTTTGCCCAAAGAGGTTCAAATTGCAAAACAGGGTTCCCGATGGCATGAAACGTGAAAAGAAAATAATGGCTCCCTAAAGGGGCCCTTTGGAAAATGTTTGGTTTCCAAAAAAATTTTATTATTTTCCCGTTTTTCTGATAATCCCAAAGCTGTGTAATTAAAAACCCTAAAAGGGTTCGGGAAAAGAACAAAATCTGAAACCAGACCCCACCCCCAAAATGTGCACAAAGCAAAAATTTCCCCACAGTCTCAAAAAAATTTAAACCCAAGGGTTTTTTTTTCGGGGAAGGATCAAAAAAAAAGGGCCAAGAAAAAAAAAAGGGACGGGGACTTATCATGAAGAAACAAAAGTTAAAAAACCCCCAGCAAGAGGAACAACGAAAAAAGTTTGAAAATTTTGTGTTAAAAAAAAAGCAAAAATGAATAAAACGCTAAACGGGTAATTTTTGGGGTTTTAAACCCCCGGGCAAGATGACTCAACGCTCCGCTGTAATCTTTGTGTTAAAACCAGCAAGAATAAAAAACCCGCTAAACGCGGGATATTTTTGTGAAAAACCCCAGCAAGATTTTTTTAAAAACGCTCACGCTAAAAATCTTTTGTTTTTTAAACCCTAGCAAGATTAATCAACGCTCACGCTGAAGCTTTGTGTTTAAAAAAAAAAACTGAACCCAATCGTCCAGCCTCAAGTTTCAAAAAAGGTTTTAAATGTGTTGGAAAAAGGGCCAAACCCATATTTTACCGCCCCAAAACCGGAGGTAAAATTTTTCTCACTCGGCCGCAACCACTTACTAAAATTTATTGCGTCTTTTGGGGGCTTAGTAGGTGCCACAAAAGGAAAATTCCCGCCGAAGTAAACTCGGCAGCAGCGAAATTGTCCCCTTAGGTGGGGTTCCCCTTTTGACGCCCCGGGCCCTTGGGCTTCTCCCTGGGTTTGGGCGGGTGCCCAAGTTTGCGGTGGGACGGGGCCGGGCTGGGAGGGGGGCGGGGAGTTTTGGAAAAAAAATTTGGGTTAATCCCCTTGGGGCCAAACCGAAGGGGCCCCGAAATGGAACATCAAAACAAAGAAACAAAAAAAAAACCAAACAAAAAACAAACAAAAACAAGCAAACAAACAAAACCCCAAAAAAAACCAGAAACCCGGGAGAGAAACCCAAAAGGTTTAAAACAAAGTCCCCGGGTCCAAAAAAAAAAAGAAAAAAAAAAGAAAAAAAAATGTTTTTAAACCAAAGACAAAAAACCAGAAGGTAAACACCATTTTCCACCGGTCAATGAAAAAAGGGAACCCTTTGGTTTTTGCCCATAACGGGAAACCCAAAGAAGGAAAACACCTTTCCCAAAGGGGTCAAAAAAAAGAAAGAACATGTTTTTTGACCATAGACAGTAACCAGAAGGTAAACCCATGTTCCCCCGGGTCAATGAAGAAGGGGAAAATGTGTTTGGCCCAATAGTCAGAAACCCAGAAGGTAAAAACCAAAGTCTACCGGTGAATGAAAAAGGGAACATGTGTTTGACCACACCACCCTATTCACACGTTAAACGCCCCTTTGGAAAAAAGGAAAAAAAGAAAAAAAAAAATTGGGGCCCGGGCCCTGCTCAAACCACACTAAAAAGAAATTTTCGGGGCCAATAAAACCCACTAATCTCGCCCTTAAATGGGGAGTAAAATCAAAAAAAATCCCATTATTTTATACCAAACTTTAAACCCCAAAAAACCGTTTACAAGAATCATCCAAATGCATGCATTGTTCTAATTTAAAATTGGATCAGGCAAATACGAAATATCTTTTCCCAAAACATAAAATTAAAAACCAATACGTATACCCAACCGAACCCCAACATAAGGGAAAAAACATACATCATACCAAATCCCATACTTTTAGAAAAAGTTGGGAAAATTCACTTAACATGAACGTGAAAGGGAAAAGGAAGGGGTCAGGGAATAGTGGAGGGGGGGGGGGGGGGGGGAAAAAGGATTTTAAAGGATGGAGATTGATTAAATTGTTTTATTGTTTGGATTTTTAAATTTCACAAGGAGGGAAATTTTTTTAACCAAAGGGCCAAAGCCCTTACAATCTGCCCCTTGTCATGCAAAAATTTATTTCTGCAAAAAATAAATTAAATACGGGACAATTAAACATAAAAAAACATGGAAAATCAAAATTTACAATGATAACCCAAAAAATTTCCATAAAAGCACAAATTTAATGGGGGGGGTTTAAAACAGAAGGAAACTTACAAACAAACAAAACTACAGAGAAGGGAAAAAGGGGAAAAGGGTGGGGAAAGGAGAATGGAAAGGTAGAGGGGGGGGAAAAAAAAGGGGGTTTGGTTTGACAGAGTGGGGAGTGGGGTTTTGAAGCGTTTTTTAACGGAGTAGGTTTTATGTTTAACAAATTTATTCAAAGTTTTGGTTCACAGAAATTTTGGCGAAATAGGGGCGCTAATCGGGGGAAATTTGAATAATTTAATTACTGAGCCCTTTAAAAGGGTTTATGCAAATTTTCCCTTTAAAAAATTTTTAAAAGTTTTTAATGTTTTTTTTAAAGATTCGGGGGAATGGAGTTTCCGCCCATAGGGTTTCCAGAGTAAGCGGGGGTTTTTTTGAATAGATCAAAAGGGCTGGGGGTAGGGGAAGAAGGAATTTCGGGAGCCGAAAAGTGTTCGTTTCTTTAAAAAGGGCTTTTGATAAAAAAAGGAATAGTATCTCAAGATTTTTAAAACCCATAAATGTCCCTTGTTAAATTTCCCCAATTGCTATTTAAAAGGAAGTATTTTTTCAGCGCTTTTTAGTTTTTCGTTTTTTGGTTAGAATTACGTTGGGGGGGTTGGTGGGTTTTGGGCTCCCAAGTCTAGGGGGAGAATTCGGGCCTTTTTGGTGGCCCAAATACCCCGGGCCCCACACTGGGAGGCGTAATTGATACGTGCCCTTATGTGTGCATTGAAAAAAAAAGTTTAAGCCAAAAGGGGGACGTAGCGCTTTAATTGAATAACGGGGAAAATGGGGTTTGAGAATCCCTTGCAAACGTTTTTAAAGGGGGAGGATTTCATTTCAATTCTTTTTTTCTATCGTTAACCCTAAAAAAAACGATGCTGGGCCCCTGTCAATGAAGTCCCATTCAACTGAAGTTTTGGCAAAAGGGTCAAACGGTGTTTTTGGGGGGTAGCTATTTTCATAGTTTTGGGTTTTGGCTGGGGGGTATAAACCATTTTTTTGGAAGGACACCAATTGGAACCCCCCGGTTGTTTAGCCCTTTCCTGGAGAGAAGTTTCTATTGCCCTGTAAATAAACTACCATTCTTTTGGAAAGTGACGATCATCAGAAATAAATCTGTCTTTAACCTTTCATCTGATACGGAAAAATTGGAAAAAATCATTGATGAAAATGCGAATTTGGGTGGGGGCCTAGTACAAGCCCTGGGGGGACCCCTTGTTTTTTGGAAAAAGCCCTAAAAGGGGAAATTTTTTGGGCCCAAAATTAAGCCCCACAAACTGATTCCTATCGTTAAAGTGTATAGGAATAATAAACCTTGGTCGGGGATGGTTAAAAGAAAGACAGATAGTTTCTTTAGAAGAAGGGAATGATCACAAAAACAAACGCCTTTTTAAAGGGTCAAAAAGAAAACCCCCCGGGTCATTTTGGTTTGGGGTCATATTTGAAACCCATGATCACCCCTTTGGTGTAATGTTTGTTTTGGTAGGAATGATTAGAATCGGGAATTCCAGATTGGAGGGGGTTTAAATATAGTTTGTTTTTCACCCATAAACTGAGAAAAAAGGGGGTTTTGTGGTATTGTTTTAAAAAGGGGGTTTGGTTTGAATCAAAAGGGAAGGAAAATTTCTAAAATTTTTTGGGAACGAAAAATTTCAATTTGTTTTTGGGAAAGGGGGAATCACTTGGCGTTTTTGAACCCCGGGGGGAAAACATTATTTTAAATGGATAATTTATAAAATGTATTTAAGGGACCAACAAATTTTAAGGTAGAGCGATTTTGAGAAAAAGGGGGGAGTTTTACAGGCCCTTTGGATTTTTATTCTTTAATTTCGCTAGGCCCCATCCTATTTTTCATGAAACAGAAAAGAAGGGGAATTTTGAACTTAAAGTTCTGGATCCAATTTTTTTGGTTTGCCAAAATGATATTAGGGAAGTCGGGCATGTAAAAACCCATTTGGTGCCTTAAAAGTTGTAAAGTTTTTGAGTAAGGGAAATTGTTTAATGACAGAAAGTGGGTTTTAAATTTGTCCGGGGGATTTTTTGGGGGGGGAATTTTTGAATCATTTACTTTTTGTTGCGTACAATATGTTTATTCCCTCCACAGGGGGCGCTGTGGGTTTTTTTGCGTCCGTTTCTTTTGGGACTGAAGTAGTCTCGTTAGCCCTTATTGCAAATGAAAGGAAAAAATTAAATTTTTTGATAAAAAACTATAAAAATTTCCGTTTTTGGCAAAAAGGAATTTTTGGGTAAAATTTTTTGCTGGATCCCTTTCCATTGTGGATCAGGGAAAAATGAAATAGCGATAAATTACAAAAAAGGGGTGCCCTTAGAAAAAAACCCAAAAGGGGAGATTAAAATTTGGGGAATAAACATGAAATCACCTCTATTAAAAAATTGTATGAACAATAAAAAAATTTCCCTTGCAAAAACAAAAATTTAAATTATTTCAAAGATCTTGTTCCAATATAATTAAAAAGGGTTTAAAAACTCGGGAAAAAAACCAAAATTTTTAAAAGGATTTTAAAATTGCGTTTTGTGGTCTCCAATCTATTCAAATATTTTTTTTGAATGTCCAGTTCAAAACACTTTATTTTTAATATTCTAAAGATGGGACATTGTTTCCTTTTAGGGGAATTTCATGAAATACTTTACGGGCCCAAAATGAATGATATAAAAAGGGCCCAATAAAATGATTCCCTTTTTATTATTCATTTGTTGTAATTGATTTTTCAGTTTGAAATTTTATTTTTTATGGTCGAAAAATTGGGCAAAACTTTAATGTATTTGTGCCCGGCCTCCCGCGCCACACACACCACAAACCACACACACAAAACACACCACACACACACACACACACACATACACACACCCCCAACACCCCCCAACCCCTCTCTCTCTCTCTCTCCCCTCTCTCTCTCTCACACACACACACCACACACACACACACACACAAACAAACAACCCCCAAAAAAAACCACAGGGTGCTTTGCGCATTGGCTGGGCATGAAACGCAGGGGCAAAAGCAAAAGTACCACACCCACCACACACCCCACACACCCCAAAACACACACCATATAATGCACTTACATAAAAACCCCACTTTTAAATTTATATAAAATATAAAATATATATTTTAATATATAAATATTTTTTTTTTTTTTTTTTTTTTTTTTAAAATAGTAAAAATTTCACCATCGTTGTGAACAGGACTGGAAATTAAAATAAAATCAAAATTAAAATCAAAATAAATTTTCCCCGTTAGGCTTTTTCAACTTACTTTTGAAAAAGGGGGTTTCACCTGTTTCTTTATATTCGTCAAAAAAAATTTTGCTGCCTTGATTTTGGGGTAAATAATACCATTTCTTGCACCCAATTCTGGCTTTAACCAAAGGGTTATCTGGGGATGCCTAACTTTTTTTTTGTTTGAAACGGCCCCGGTTTATTTATGTTTGGTGAGGAATTTTTTGGTACCAAAGGGGGGAAAAGTGCATCTTTGGGACGTTTTGGGGAAATTATAAGTTAATTTAAAATTTGGGGGAAATGTTTAAGTCATAGGGTATGCTGTTTCATTAAACTTTTTAAAAAATTCGTTATTGGAGGGTTTTCGGTGACCTTTGGGTGGGGGTTTTTTGGGGGGAAGCCTTAAGGACCACGTAAAAAACGGGAAACATTTTAAACCAAATACCAAAAATTGTACCATGAAAAAACTAGTATTGCAGTTTTGTTGTTAGTGGAAAACCCATAAAACCAAAAAGAGTCGCAGTTTTTTTTGGTTAAAAATTTTCCTTCTTTGGGGTTTTTTACTAACTAAATGGAGTCATGAAGTGATAGTGGTCCCTTGTCCAAGTTTGGTTGTTTTGTTTTAAACTTTATCAATATTAAATTTCCCCTAAACAATATTATTTTTTGAATTGTTTTTTGACAAATCCAACCCAAACATTTGTAAAAAGTTTCATACCTTTTCGAAATGTGGAAGAGGGGTTTTTTGTCTTAAAAAATTTTTTCGATTAATAAGGGCGGTGATTTTGGATTTTTTTTTTTTCCCAAACCAAATACATTCCCCAGTATTAGTTTCAAAGATCAGTTTTTTGCGTGGGGGGTAATGTGGGCAAGGATTTTTTAAAGGGTAAAACGGGCAAGGCCATATCTTGGGGGGTTTTGATAACTGTCGCGTGTTCTTTTTGTTGTATTAAGGAATTTTAAAAAGGGGTTATCTGGGGATGCGAGAGCCCAAAACCTTTTTTCACTTATGCCAAATACTTGTACTGGAGGGGGTGACTTTTTTTTAAGAGTGTTGAATTTCAAGGGGACCTTTTTAAAATAAATGATAGACTTTTGGAAAATGCCCAAAACTTGAAGTCCGGGACAGGGGGAATTATGGTAAGGCATGGGTAGTGGGGAAAAGGGGGCCACAAATCGACAGGGGAAAAACAATTTTTCCCCAAAACAACAAAAAGAGAATTATAGGAAAAACCCAACAACAACAAAAAACCAAAAACCCAACAACAAAACAACCAAAAACAGAATAAAGGTGAGAAAAGTAACTTTTGGGGGGGAAAATAACGCAAAAAAATTTGGAAAAACGCACAGAAAAAATTTTAAAAGGGTTTTAAAATATTATGCCTAAAAACGATAACAGAATTGTATCTTAGAAAAAAAAATTTAGCCCAGTAAAAAAAAAAACCAACAAAA
>JAMYXO010002728.1:7500-22592 GCA_033310375.1 Conus canariensis | reverse complement strand
GAGAGGAGAGAGAAGAGAGATGATGATGATGATGATGATGATGATGATGATGATGATGGTGACGGGGGCAGTTATACTGATAGAGAAAATAGTTTGACTGACTGGCATTGTTAACCAGTGTTCTTAAACAAGGATAGAATGGGTAAAGCGATGGAGGAAGAGAGGAAGAAAGCCTGAGGCGGACCATGCAAAAAGACCCCCCTCCCCCCCCCCCCCCCCCCAAAAAAAAAAAAAAAAAAAAAAGCAGGTCGAGGAAAGAGTGCACTAATAACGTAGAGGTTCGGTGCGAGAGACCCTGGGGGTGAGGTTGGGGAGACGGGGGGGGGGGGGGGGGGGGGGGGGGGTAGCATGACTGAGAGGTCCAGTCAGAACATACCGTGGTTCTTGGGACATGGCCGGCCGGCCAAATCTGGTCAGCAGAGCTGAGACACTGTACTGTTGATACAAGAGTGACATTCCCAGATGAGACGGTCGGTAGAGTGATGCCCCCTGGTTTGTTGGGACCCTGGATGGTCTCCGTCAAAGGCACTTATCTGGGGACAAGGAGTGTGGAATGGTAAGGAGGAAGGGAGAGGGGATGGAGTGGGGGTTACAGGATATCAGGGACTGGGTGTGAGGGGAGGGGTGGGGGTTACAGTGAGAGGTTTATGTGAATATCGGTAGTGTTTGTCTCAGCACGTACAAAACCCACCCACAAAGTGGATTTGAAAGAGAGAGAGAGAGAGAGAGAGAGAGAGAGAGAGAGAGAGAGAGAGAGAGAGAGAGAGAGAGAGAGTACGAGAAACTGCGAGAAGAGAACTGCGAGAGAGAGACAGAGACAGACAGACTGGCAGACAGACAGACAGACAGGCAGACAGACACATTGCGTTAAGATAACTATAGTCAGAGAAAAGGACCCCAGCCACATTTAATCATATATTGCTTTCATTCTCTGTCCCACTCATGCGTAAAAACGCAGAAGCTACTTTTGTATTCCAGCAGAAGTCCATCTTCGGTGTCCGCATCTGTGTGTAGAGCAATAGATCAATAGATCAATATTTCAGAAAGGAGAGACCAGGATATTGAGAGACCGCCATCAGAAGCAGTGAACAGACTGAGAGAGAGAGCTCTGGTTTTGTCTCCCTCCTCGTCTGTTTCTCCTGCTCCTCCTCCCCTCCTCCTCCTCATCCTCCTCTTCCACCTCCTCGTCTTTCGTCTTGTTTCCTCTCCTTTTCTTTTCTTTTTTTTTTTGTTGATGTTTTTGTTGTTGTTGTTTTTTGTTTTTTGTTTGGTGGGGTGGTGGTGGTGGTGGGGGTGGTGGTTCTCCTTCTTCTTCTTCCCGCTGCTGCTGCTGCTGCTTCTCCTACATCTCCTCCCCTCCTCTATTTCTACTGTTTGTCGCTGGCGCAAATGTTATTGTTTTTTTCTTTTTCTTTAATTGTATTTACTTACTTACCCTTTTTTTCTTTTTCCTTCCTTCATTTCTTTCTTCTTTCCTTCCTTCCTTCCTTCCTTCCTTCCTTCCTTCCTTCCTTTCTTTCTTTCTTTCTTTCATCCTTCCCTTTATTTCTTTCTTCCTTCCCTTCCTTCTTTTCTTTCTTTCTTTCTTTCTTTTCCTTTAGTATTATAAAACATGATTTTACACTTGCGTTATCTAATCATCCATCTCTGTTCCGATCTATTAAAACTGCGGATGACAAATAACGACGTGAAATACAGTGCTGCTCTTTGTTTTTCTTTTTTTCTGTATACACCTTTCAAAAAGTGGAGACATCAAATGGACAAAGACACGTAGTTCTCGAATCTATAAACGTTCATACTATCAAGTCAACTAATTATCGCAGATCGCATGTGACTTGTATAATCCACAATTTCTATGGGCCTGCTAAACATATTTAATCGTCGTCGTCGTCGTCGCGTCATCATCATCATCATCATCATCATCATCATCATTGTAATCATCATCATCATTATCGTCGTTGTCGTCGTGGTCATCGTCGTCATTGTTTTACTTCCTCTCCTCCTCCTCCTCCCCTTTATTCGATTTTTCATCTTTTCTGCTACCACTCCTTGCTGCTGGTCAAACTGCTGCTGCTGCTACAACTACTACTGCTGTTACTACTACTACTACTACTACTACTACTACTACTACTACTACTACCACCCCTGCTGCCGCTACCACCATTAACATCACCACCACCACCACCACCACCACAGCAACAACAACACCAGCAAGAACAAGATCAATAACCACTATTGTTACTACTGCTGCTGCTGCTGCGGCGGCGGCGGCGGCGGCGGGTGCGGCTAAAGAGAGAGAGGGAGAGAGAGAGAGAGAGAGAGAGAGAGAGAGAGAGAGAGAGAGAGAGAGAGAGAGAGAGAGAGAGAGAGAGAGGGCATTCACAAGTTCGTTATACCTATTCCATATCCAGTTATTTTCGTACCATGATTTGAAGGACTGGAATGACTGACATCCCTTGGTGCTGCAGGAAACCAGTTCTAAGCGAACTATCAACAACAACAACAACAACAACAACAACAACAAAAAGCGTGATTTATGGAATCGTGCGCACACGAGGTACTGCTAGTAGAACTGTATACTGCTGTTGCCAGTCAAACAAACCCAGCGAGATACGGTGGAGTTAATATCGGTAGTGTTTGTCCAGCACGTACAAAACCCACCAACAAAGTGAATTTGAGAGAGAGAGAGAGAAAAGAGAGAGAGAGAGAGAGAGAGAGAGAGAGAGAGGAAGAGAGAGAGAGAGATGGACTTTGAACACAAAATACCATTAATTTCATTGCGGGCCAGCTGCGTTATTTTGGGAGGGTTTTGTTTGTTTTTTTGGTTGCTTGTTTGGGTTCGTTTGTTTGTGTGCTTGTTTGTTTAATTGCTTTCTTTGGCAGGCAGACATTTATCGGGAATGAACAGCGTAGCTGCTGTTTTTATGCAAAGACTTATATTTCTTTACATTAATTATCTTTGGGCCCTACTCCACACTGAAGACGCATAGATTGACGCAGGAAAGGCAGTGGTTTTTTCTAAAAATAATTTCCTAATATCAACATCAAGATAATTGCCATCTTAATTCGTCGTCAGGGGATGACGCCAAGAAAAACGATCCTTATTGGGTAGTTCAGCTGAGTCTTCATTTTATTTAAACGCTTGAAATGAGGGACTTTCGTTGGTGTTTTTTGTTTTGATATAAACACAATACATTTTTTTTTCAGTTTAAGGGACAATTATTTGGATGAAAACCATTCTTAGACATGACTAATACCTTGCTGGGGTTTTGGGTTTTTGTATCTAAATTTCACTCTAGTTTAGAAAACTGCCCCCAGAAAATAGACCATGCGCAGACTCTTTTTGTGATACATTCAGACGCAGATATGTAAGGAAGGAAAAGGCTGAAGAACAGAGCATTTAGGTAACCCACATCCTACTATTCCTTCTGAAGAGTATCTACCATTGAATCACACATGCTCTGTTCTGTTCACAAATGTAGCTGAGAGAGAGAGAGAGAGAGAGAGAGAGAGAGAGAGAGAGAGAGAGAGAGAGAGGAGAGAGAGAAGAGTTTCTTTTCATATTGTGTGGTCTATAAGATCAAATGTTTTTTGTTTAATCAAGGAAAACAGTTCCGGTGATCCTAATTTGGTTAATGGCATAACACCACGTGTAGCGATGTCGAGTCATGGCAGTATAACGGAGTGATACGGCCCAAAGGCCATAAAGAAGGGGTAGACATGCGTATATTGCTCTTCGTGTTTATTCAGTTTCTTTGTGGATTTGTTTTCCATGTGCTAATACAGTTGATCGGGAAATATTGGTCGACGATCATTCAAATCTGTGACTCATTTAGCATTGGTGGTGGAATAACCTTTGCTGATTTTAGACCAAGCAGGAAATATTTACAGTTTTGTTCAATATAAAGAATCTATTTCGTGTGGTGTAGATAGTTGAAAGATGGAAGCACTTATATTGTCTGGGCCCATAATTTCTTCTTCTTCTTCTTCTTCTTCTTCTTCTTCTTCTTCTTCTTTGCTGTCATCATCGTCGTCGTTGTCGTAAGCTGGAATCAAAGAATCAGCCTAATGGATAACAAATATGGGAATGGAAAATGAAACTACAACCACTAACTGATTTTGGTAACATGAGCAGATAACGGTTGGTATCTAATAAAATTTAAAGCTTTAAAAATAATAATAATAATAATAATAATAATAATAAAAAATAATAATAATAATAATAATAATAAAATGGTTTCTTAATAGCGCTTAATCAAACAATTTCTCTAAGCGCTTTACAAAGTCATACACATTCCCAACTTTTTCCCGAAGGTACTCAGTATTGTTAAATACTTTTCAAAGTGTTAATTCGTTGTTGGCACATTCGTTTGAAGTTATTAGCTGTAATTTGCCTCTCTGAGAGCAAAAATTTGTTTTTTTTTTATCGTTTCCCCCATCGCTGTTCATTGTTCCCTACTCTATGTAATTTATTACATCTAGCTATACCATGTCCCGGATTAATAGCTTTCTGATTTAAGTAGGCTGCACTATTCTGAGGCATTGTTTACACCTGTTGCTAGATCAAACTGTTCATACGTCTTTCTGTATCATTGTATACGATACGCTAATCAGAAAATTGGGTCACCGAGGTCACCTTGGTATGGTACTGTATGATACAGTTATTGACATTTCAGATGAATTTGTACAGTTTAAGAAGACATAGGGGGGTCATGCCCTTTGATGTCAAAGTGAAGAGGAAAATTAGATACAGAGAGAGAGAGAGAGGGGAGAGAGAGAGAGAAAAGAGAGAGAATGAATGAATGAATGATGGTTTGGAAAGAATAATATAGTTTATTGTGATAGGCGTTATAACGCCCATTAAAAAGAGTGGGAGATGAAGGGGGGGGAACTTGCATACACAAAAAATAAATAAATATCACCAATACAATAATAGCTTTAATAAAATAATAATAATAATAATAATAATAATAATAAAATAATAATAATAAATGGTTTCTTTATATAGCGCTTTTAATCAAACAATTTCTCTAAGTGCTTTACAAAGTCATACTACATTCACCAACTTTCCAGAAGAAACTCACTTATTGTTAAAATACTTTTCAAAGTGTTAATTCTGTTGTTGGCAGCTTCGTTTGAAGTTATTAGCATGTAATTTGTCACCGTCAGTGTCAATGACAAGTCAAACTGGGAAGGACTGTCAACTCACGTCTGTTCATCGGTGTCATGTCGGTGCGCTGTGTCCGTCGTTGGACAGCAAACTGGGGTGCAGGCATGGTACAGGGAAGGGTTGGTGTGAATACGACAAGTGTCAGCACAGGAATCTTCATCGTTTTCTGTACATTTAAAAGGGAAGGGTCTAAAAAAACCAAGGGGAAGATACAGCCTCACTCGCCTTTTTTTCCCGGGTTTCCTCACCCTTCTCCTGTCCCTGTTGACCTCAACAGCATTTTCTCCATAACACATCACTGTGGTTGGGGTCGCTTAAGGGGAAATAACGGACAATTGTTGTCAACCGAAGACACAACAGTCTGATTTCCCTGCCCTTTGATTTTATAGGACAAAAAATGCCATATCACACATTCACATTCTTTTACATTCGATGGAAGACCCTCAGTGGGCTTTTTGGGGGTGCGCTTTCTTGTGAAGACGCTAAAAAAATTATCGGAGCTGTGAAAATTCGTCTTCTGGCAACCAACAAGAAACGTCCTCAGAGAGAGACTGAAGAGAGAGAGAGAGAGAGAGAGAAGAGAGAAGAACAAAGACAGACAGACAGACAACAGACAACAGACAACGAACAGAGACAGGGGTGGGGGAAAAAGAGAAAATCAATAGGTAGAACAACGAAAGTGTAACCTTTTTACCTCCCATCCCTGAATTTCTGCTCTCTGTTACCCATCAGGGCGTGAAAAACCCTGAAGCCCAATCATGCGCAACCGAAAGCCCACCCGCTGTGTGAAGTTTATTTCTGCAGGAAGGAAGAGAAGCTGGTTGGACCCGTCGCTGCACTGATTCAATGAGCTGAACCGTTTGGGTGGGACTGCTATTCCTGTCAATCAAAGTTACTATAAACCTACCCGGTTAAATAGGAGGGATCACCCCCACACACACACACACGCACATTAGTCGCAGAATCAATTTGAATGGGCAAAGGGAAGGGGAAGAAAGAACTGCTATTGAAAGGTGAAGAGGGTTGTTTTAAGTGATGCCTTGCAGGAAGACAGAGAGTTTGCCAGGTTTCTCAAAATTGTTTATATTAGTGTGGAAATCTTAGTAGTTTAAAGGAAAGATGCGAAATTAAAGAAATTCAGGATAAAAGACTGCCCAAATAATTTACAATACAGAGCTGTTTTAATTGAACACAAATCATTTCAAACATCCATGAAATAAGCTTGAAAGATTTTAGAAAATTATCAGTGCTATTTCTAAACAATGAAAAAGTGTAAAGGTTGTGGCTAAGGAGTAAGAAGTGAAGTTCAAAATATATACAGCATCTAATTGTGTTGTGAAATCCCACTGAATAAAAAACAACCGGGTTTTATGATATATTCAGGAATTTTGATGGGGGGAGGGGAGGGTTGTGTGTGCATGCGTGCATACGTGTGGTTCGGACATGCGTGCTTCGTGTTTGCAAGTGTGTGTTTGTATGTGGTGTGTGGGGTGTGTGTGTGTGTGTGTGGGTGGTGTGTGTGTGTGTGTGCTGCATGCGTGCTTGCTGTGTGTGTGCGCGCGCGCACACGCACGTGTGTGGGGTGTGTGTGGTGTGTGTGTGTGTGTGTGTGTGTGTGTGGTGTGTGTTGGTGTTGTAAATAACCACAGCTATTTGCTGAGAACGAACCATCCTCAAAGGTTGGGAGCAACATATTACGCTGCATATTTGCGTGATACACTCAAGTGCTACTTATTTATCTGTGCACGTAACAGTTTTGAAAACGCAGCTTTGTGCCTTACGCCGTTTCTCCCAGTATCTTTCACGTGTAGAGGAACGGGTTGATGTAATTGAGTGCATCCAAAAATGGCCATTCCCACTTGCCTCCCTGGAATGACGACTCATTGGCTCCAGGGACTCCACACACACCGATGGAAACCAGCCAGAAAGTCGGTCATGGCAATGGATAGGAGACGCCTAGCTAAGATGCTTCCTTGGATTGTTGTTGTCTGTGCCCATGTCGGGTCTTTATTAGCTGGTTAGATAAGCTCACCCGTCACTGACACAAAATAAAACTGACCCACCCAATAACAAGAAAAAGGATAAGGTTCAAGATGATCATGACACTGAACGAGTAAATGTGACCAGAAAGTCGGCTTTTGGGACAGGCAAGGAAACAAATCCCTGCTGGTGGGAAAACCCCAGTGTGAGTACAGGGAGCAGAGGACCATTGCCAGCGTAAACCCCAAAGACCAAATTATGACGCAAGCTATGTGAGTGATCTGGCTCTGAACCCGGGTTTACTAAAAAGGAAAACGGACCCCAAGGAAGCGATCCAAAGTGATGATACAGTAAGGAAAACTGATCTTCAATGAAACAAGGCGAAAAAACCCTGCAAGCAACAACCTGCCTTTTTCCATGTTGATTCTTCCGTATAGCGTCCTGCATAAATCCAGTTCTTGCAACAAAGACTAAGAGACCCCAAAATTTAAAAGTCAGCAGCACACAGAAAAAAAATTTACAAAAGCAGTCTTGGTCTTCTTTGCATAATTGTAACAGATAAAACTACTAATGTTTCCAAAGCAGCAAGACAGCAAATCCCCAAGAGCACAACGGTAAGCTAAAGATTTTCAACAAGTCATCACAGACGAGTTTTCATTTAAAGGGCCACCACTCGCCTTGAAAATTGTCTGGTAAAACAACTGGACAACATAATTGAAGTTGTCTGCAAAAAACGTACTCGAACTTGTCATTTTTTCATAAATTTGGGATGATGTCAGTGATAGGACAATTCCGCACATTGAAAAATTTGAAGATTATAAAACAAACCTTGTCCATGCAGGGCTGACAGTTTAGCCCATGACAAATCTAGAAATTGAAGTTTGGTATGAGGGCTGACAAGGTGATCATTTCAGAGAACTGCTTGGCAGGGAAATATTGAAGACTCAAGCGCAAACGGCGATTGCTTTGGCCAGGAGAAAAACTGCCAGAAAAAGGTTTTACCTGCAGGTTCAGCCTTCGAATTGAGGCATCCCTGCAAAATGGCTGAAATTGACAAAATGAAGCAATTCCTACTAAGATCTAAGCTGTAAATTTTTTCGGTAAATTTAAATTCCTTAACTTCCTCATCCACATCCTGTACACCCAGAGGATCAGCATGGTATTTGAGTGACGCACTCATACGTGCCCACTACCACGGCTTCAAGGTTCGAACTGTGGGTAAGAGGTGTTGAGAAACGTGGGGTTACAGGTGAAGGCAAAACCTAAACACACACATGACTCAGGACAAGGGATGTTACACATCAGTTCATCCACATTCAGCGGAAATGTGGCACCACTGTCACACGGGTGGATTCACGTGCAGCAGATTGTTTTGTATCTGTGACGACATCGATAATACCCCGGGCACTCTTGTAATCCTTACAGTCACTTCGTCCTCATGACCGGACAGTCGATTCATGTCATTGCACTTGAGAAAGACAGGGAAACAGTAACCTTGATTGTGGCACTGGAAAATAGGTTTTGGGCCTGCAATGGTTTGGGGCAAGGGGAGTTAGGTAATGATTGTCGACTTCGCCAAAGTGTACTACGTGGGGGCGCCATCCTACCAGTTACCGCAATGTTTCTGTACATCTTTCGTCAAGCCCTGGATGCAGTCCTGGAAGCGATTACACGCGTTGCCCAAAGTAAAACACTGAACAGAACGCAGCAAGAATACGTATTTGTCACGAATTTTAAAACATAAAGCCCCCCACCCCACCCCTCCCCCTTTTTATATAAACAGTAGATAATAAAGCAAGCCTCATTTAGAATCATGATCTGAAAACAAGACAAAACAATATATGTGAAAGTAAAAAGCCAGGCAAGAATGTTTATGTGGGATGTTATCTGAGTCCAATTTAATGGATGCTATTTTCACCCCCCGATACTATTTTAAATGGAAAATACTCGAAAGATTGTGCTACAAAGTTGACAGCATTTGTCTAAAATTTGGGAAACACTCAAACATTCAAACTCGAGAGAGGAGAGAGGAACTTCGCAGAGGACACAAAGAGAGGAGAGAGAGAGAGAGAGAGAGAGAGAAGAGGAGAGAGAGAATGACATTGACAAGAAATGATTCTTTTCTTTATAACGGTAAAACTAATGGTTATTTAGCCATTTTTCATACTTCCATTACTATTCGCGAAACTAGTACTAAATGACACAAAGCAGCATCAAAACATTGAGAATACAAACAAACAGCATCAAACCAACACACACATAATTAACACTGACCACTGAGAAACAAGTCTGGCATCATCCGTGAAATCAGCAAACTAAAACAAGAAAGCTATTTGAAATACAACAAACAAAGCAAATGAAAAACACAGTTTAGAGTACAACAACAACAAAAACTAATCAACAATAAGAAAATGGCGTCTTATATATCAAAATGTCTCTTTGAGACAAACAAGACGCAAAAGAAAAGGAAAGAAAAAAAAAGGAGAAGAAGAAATAAAGGCAAGTATATTCAAGACACAGTAAAAGGTCTCTGTCTCACGCTCATACACGTACATACATACGTACATACACACATACATAACATACATACGTACATACATGCATACATACATACAACATACATACATACATACATACATACACAACACACACAAACACACACACACACACACACACACACACACACACACACAAACACACGCCACACACACACACACACACACACCACACACACACACACACACACCACACACCACACACAACACATACTCACACACGCACGCACGCATACACTCACACACGCATGCACGCTCGCGCACACACACACACACACACACACACACACACACAAACCTCTCTCTCTCTCTCTCTCTCCTCCTCTCTCTCACACACACACACACATACACACACACACACGCCACACACACACACAACACACACACACACACACACCACACACACACCACACACACACACACACACACACGCACGCACGCACGCACATACACACATACACACGCGCACCGCGCGTGCGAATTCGTGCAAGGAGAAAACTAGTTACATGGATTGAATTTAAGTTATAGAAGTTGAGAAAACCAAGTATTTGGAAAGATTATCCTGGAAAGAGGAGAGCGTAGCCGTTGTTACGGACATTATAGGAGTGAGTTCACATCGCTCCTGAAAATGAAAAAAAAATAAAGATATCAATTCTACGTCTTGGTAACAATAACCTCTTGGCTCGACCGAGAAGTCTCAGGACTGATTTTGTGAACAGTTTAGACAGATATGATGGAGTTTATTGTTCCAAACATTGCACATTCGTATACCTTTGTTAAAGCAGTATGTTTCCAAATGAGGTAGGATTTGGAACTGTTTCATCTTTTGTCTGTCGAGAGGTGCGGTTCAGGCAAAATAAGCTTGACTGCTCTCCAATACAGGGAGTCCAATCTATTCAGATTCACCACACAGTCATCCCATACAGTGGAAGCATAATCAATAAGGAGGTCTTACGTGGGCATTGTAAAATAGAGTACCGGAACTAGTATCAGTGAAGTGTATGAATTCTTTAACATGAATAAGTTTTTTCGAGATAATTTTTGCACATATGGTTGATACTAACCATCCCACTGTGGTTGGTCGTCTACAACTATCCTAGTAGTCTATGTTGGCTGACCTGATTGATTTGACGATCTTGAATAGAGACACATAAATGGAAAAAGCCTAGCTGATGTTTTTTGTCGGGTAGATATACCTGTTTTGGGGATTAAGAACATTACATTATCTTTACATCAGTTTTCTACGTCCATGAGACTGTTGTAATCGATTATCAATTGTTATCAAATATTTTGTCAGCTGTAGTATAGCACCATCATCAACAAACAATTCACACGATACATTGCTATTTGAGATTGTAATGGTAGGTCATTAATAAATAGACAAAAGAGTAGGGGGCCTAAAATAAATCCTTGTGGTACCCCTTTCTTCCTAACTTTTAAGCAGAATAGGATCCATTGAGTAACACTCGTCGATATCTGTCCCCAAGGATAAGATCAAAGAAAGTTGTTGTTTGTGAACTTTTGGTATAGACATAAATCTTTTCTAACAAAATATGATGGTTAATCAGATGAAATGCCTTTTTGAAGATCAGAATATTACACCAGTTAGTTGAGAATAGTCTATTGCAGACAACCATGTGTGCAACAAATGTGTTAAAGCTGTATGACAGGAATGTCCGGTTCGAAAACCAACTGCAAAGGGTGAATGAGATTATGTTTTCCCAAATAACTGAAGACATTTTTGTGTACATGCCTTTCAATAGGTTTAGATAATATTGATAAAAGGAATATTGTCTACAGTCATTAATTTCTGTGATTTCTTTTGTTTTAGGAAAAGGCACAATCTTTGCTTTCTTTAATGCCACTATCTGCACCTGCTGCTTCTTCTTCGTCCATCGCCCTAGGTGTCCATATTAGGCTGAGATGAAGGGTTGTCTGGAGTTGTACTTGTGCCTGGTCATGACTGATTTGCAAGAACTCCACAGCTACAATTGTATAAAGCTAAAATGAACAAAACCACACAATCATGTACAGCCTACGAATGAAACTGGACAATTCCCCTTAAAAAATTATGAGAGTTAACATGGTAGCCCCAGGTTCAACTCAGTGGATATCAATTATGGATCAGAGCTCTCAAGTACTATGTGTAAATTTCTTTTATGGTTATCCATACGAGATAAGCATTGTTCAACATTTCTCCTTTCAGTAAATGAAAGCATTTAATATACTTGGACGTAGTAGAGTGTGGCCAGACCAGTTTAATTTTGCTAGTGCTAAAAAAAAAAATCAAAGCTGAAATTACAAGGACGTTTAACCATCAATGTTTTCAGCAATGGTTTTCTGACCTGAAGTCCAAAGATTTTTTTTAGCTAGCTATAGACATGTAAATTTGTCTTTGAAGATCATCTCAAAATATTACTCGAGATTTCTTGTTTACCCATTCATCAGTTGCAGGTCTTTGAACCACAGATTGTCTGTCCAAAAAGGCAGTATACAAGGTATACCACATGTCGATAGCGCAATGCTGGAGAATTCAGCTACGAGTTTCGTTTCGTATTCAAGTGTCAGTTCTTCAATGAACATAGGATTACATATAACTGTATACCTGCAAAAGCTCAAATATCTTAAAATTTCACTTACTGTTTAACATAAAAAAACGAGCCCAAGTTATCCAAATTGGTACAATTTCTGAAAATAATTACGAACCCCCTTTTATACTGACCATTTTATATAAGTGCTGTATCTGTTGTTTTTTTCGTGTTCACAGTTTTATCCCAGGTGTCTTTTAATGGAAAACTATGGAATTATGTCATGTACTTATCAGTTTTGATGAAATGATATTGAATATGTAGTTTTTATATACCCCCATGGGCTTTTCTTCGAAACCGAATACTTGTCTTTGTCTTTTCCTTGAAACGGACATCAGACTTACACATAACGCCAGCCTCACTCTCTATCCCAGCCTACTAATGCCAGCCTCACTCTCTAGTCCCAGCCTACTTGTGCTGAAACCAGACAATGTGAGGACGACTGGCACTAGGTCAGAATGCCAGAAATAGACAGCAGTGTCTTCAGTGTCTCGCTGTGCCGAGGTGAAACACTAAGGCAACAGCTAGCTGTCAGAACTCCAGTTGCCTGCAGTTGCCTGCCTGTCCATTGTAGGAGGTATGGCAGGCATGGTGCACAAAACTAACTCGCCGAAGGCTTCAGGCCCGTCGGCTATACTCACCAGCTGCAGCTGGCTTGTGAAAGCGGTTACCTGGGATGTGGCCATTGTGTTTTGTTTGTGCGTGCGTGCGTGCGTGCGCGCACACGTGCGCGCGTGCGTACACACACACACACACACACACACACGCACACACACACACACACACACACACACACACACACATATATATTGTCGTTGTTAGTGAACACACCCCGTACAACAACCTGAAAACGCAAAAAACACGTGCAACCAACACGCACGTGAAAACAGCTGCAACCGGGCCCCACACGCTATATAACACCGGCGGTGGGCAACCCAAACTCCATCCTGACGATAGCCAAGCGCTAGAAACAAATTTATAGATATTTTAATACCTCTTTTTAAAACGTGTCTTATCTATCTATCTATCTATCTACCTATCTATCTGTCTCTCTCTCTCTCTCTTTCTCTCTCTCTCTCTCTCTCTCTATATATATATATATGTATTGTGTGTGTGTGTGTGTGTGTGTGTGTGTGCGCGCGTGCGTGCGTGCTTGTGTGTGTGTGTGTGTGTGTGTGTGTGTGTGTGAGAGAGAGAGAGAGAGAGAGAGAGAGAGAGAGAGAGTGCACGCACGGTGTCAATTTGAACTCAAAGGAAAGGCCTCGGCTGGCATATGTTGATAAGAGCAAACGTCCCAAGCAGGAAGTATTCTGATTAAAAATGGAAATCAGCTAATTTACATTCAGGAGGGGCTCTGGAGCAAGGGTAAATTTTATTCAACGTGAAATCATCATAAAATGACACAGTGTGGTGGCATTATCCAGGCTAAACATTTACATGAAAATGAAAGGGAACCTCTTGAGGACCACAGCGTCGTTTATGCAGTAAATGGATTTTGTCAATGGCATTGCTTGGAGGCCGATTTGTCAAGTCAACTTGATTCATCTTGCTGGAGTGAACAATTATGTGAACTGATGGAAGTACAGTAAAGAAAAAAGACTCGTAATATTGAAAGGAGGATCTGTTTATGGCTATGTGTCCCCATTGTCTGAGTGCGAATAACCTTGTTCAGGAATATTCCCATATCTGTGAGTTTAAACTTAACGGGAACAAATGTGGAAAACATGGTTGTAGTTTTAAGGCTTTTTTAACATGGTTGAAAACAACTGGGATAACAACACCTTTTTAACTAGCAGGCATGCATTAAACTATATGACGCATGACCATCCTAAAATGGATAGCCGTCCACAGTGGCTCGGCTATGAATTCGATGAATTGAACTGAATTGCATAGATAAGATGGGAGCTGTAGAAACATACATAAAAAGAAGGGAGAGATTCTCTGAAAGGTAAAAGCACGGACCTGTCCCAGTCCACAATCTATCGTGCCGTCTTTGCAAACAAGATATTTACAGAAGTCTTCGTCACGTTCATCTGAACAGTCTCTCTGAAAATCACAGACCAAATTGTAAGGCACGAACTCCCCAGAGAGGTCACAGTAAAAGTAGGGCTGTGACAGTCCCCGGGGCATACTGCAGGTCGCCCTGTACCATGTCTCCGTGTTCTCCAGTTCCCTGCACCGACTGTTCACATCACAGCCCAGTAGCTGGAGAGTCAGGTGCTGCAGAGGACAGATTTCCAGGTGAACACCTGACGTGGTCGCGCTGCTCGGGACAGGAAGCGTGACAGGTGTGATGATGTTGTGACGATCTGAAAGACGAGGGACTTCACACAGATAGGCGGCTTGCCAACCGCTACATCGCTCTGGTTGTATCTGGCTCCAATAGAGGGACCAGACAAAACAATCTGCTGACATCCTTTGAGGGTTATAACGTAATGGAATCGTTAGATAGAAAATCACAGGACCATTATCCCAGGCCATAGATCTTGCATACCTGAAATGGTTCTCGTAAACTGATTAATGAATGAAAACCATGCAAATCAGTGGAAAATAAAAAGTATGGTTTTATGCATACCCCCCCCCCGCCCCCCCCCCCCCCCCACCCCCCCCACACACACACTCACACACCACACACACACACACACACACACACACACACACACACACACACACACACATTCTGTCTCTCTCTCTCTCTCTCTCTCTCTTTCTTTCTCTCTTTCTCTTTCTCTCTTGTTACAGCTGAAAATGTATTTTACACGATTTTTCTGTTCTTTGACTGATGTTTTGTTTACTTCG
>JAMYXO010002728.1:0-2500 GCA_033310375.1 Conus canariensis | reverse complement strand
TCGTCATTAAGTCGTTCTAGGTTCTTATTCAAGTCGGCATCACGTTCTTATTCAAGTTCTTATTTAAGTTCTTAACAAGTCAACATCAAGTTTTTAACAAGTCATCATCAAGTTCTTATTCAAGTACTTATTCAAGTACTTATTCAAGTTCTTAACAAGTCGTCATCAAGTCGTCATTAAGTTCTTATTAAGTCGTCATTAAGTTCTTATCAAGTCGTCATTAAGTTTTTATCAAGTTCTTATTTAAGTTTTATCAAGTCGTCATCAAGTCGTTATCAAGTTCTTATTCAAGTCACTTATAATTATTTATTAAGTTCTTGAAATATTATTCCATCTGAAATGGATCAAAATGATCTTTTGTTGTTGGCGGTTCTGGCATGCTTTTTTGTTCAGATTTTGTATTTAGTGGCTGTGATTTTTTGGGCTGCTTTGGTTTTTGCTGTCTTTCTTTATATGTTTTATAAACGTAATAACCACCCCCACCAACAGCAATGACGCCAAAAATGCTAACTCTTTTAATCCAAATAATCCATGACGACTTTGGTGTTGTAGGTCTTGAATCAACTTGTGTATTTACAGCTGGCATTGAAACAACTGTTGGCGTTGGCGGTGTTATGTTTTCATTATGAGTTACATTCTGTGATTGCAACATTAATTTTTTTTGTTTGTTCCACTCTGCTAATTTTTTTCCTGCTGCAACACGCCCAGGATGAGGAGGCTTTTTACTGGTCACTTTCTCCATCAATGTTTTCTGCTGATTTTCTGGCTCGGTCATTTTGAAGGGAAACAAAATCTATATGATTAAAAGTAATTAATCCCATGATTAATGGCGATAACAATGTTCCAAATCTGTAATATAGATCACATCCTAGAGACTCTAATGACTTTGTTAAAACGGGATCCTGCGTTAAATCATACATAAAATCTTGTTCAGAATCAATGGGAGCAAATCTACTAACTAGTTTAGTGTACAAACTAAGAACCGTTTGCCCAACACTTTTGACCATTCTTGACCCCAGTTGCGCTTCATACCTGTTGTGATACTTTACAATGTCTTGCGTCGACATCTGTTGAATCTGTTCTATGCTGAATTCATTTCCAAGGTACTGTTTTGTTTTTCCACACGCCGCCAAAGAATACAGCCTTTCCTTTTGGCACATAATAGCTTGGTCATCAGCTTGATCATTTGTAAGTTCAGGAAGTAAATCATCGCAGTTCATGTTTTATTAATGAATAAATATTATTTTATTTTTTAAAAATGAGCACCGAAAAAACTATTACAACCTTGTATACCATTCTGCTGTTATTGGAGGCCTAAGTGTAGGATACACAATGCTTGGTAAAAGCCTGTTAAAAATAAAACCAGCAGATCTTGGCAAACTAGACTTTGAAGACTCAGCAAAGCTGATTGCTGTTATTACAGCTTCATTTGCTACGAAAGATTTTTTAGTTAAGCAAGGAATAATACCAGACAGTATCAATATGTAAAATTAAAAAAACATTTATAAAAATGGCTTCACTCGTAATGATGATTGGTGGCGCTGTGGTTAATGCGCTTGCTTTTAGCGGAAGTAATTACGCATTTAGTAAACTACGGGATGACGGCGAGAGAAAAAGACATAACAAAGCTATGGAGCAACTAGCCGCAGCACAAGCTGCGTATGAAAAGCAGAGAATTGAGCAGTTAGATTTTATTAACGATGAACTGAAAAAACAGGGACATGCAGCTTACACATTTAAAGATGTTGATCAAGCAATAAAAGAATATTATCTTGTAACAGGCAAGCCAATCGAGACATTGCCTCCACCAAAATTCAGCGATTTTTATCAACCATCAGAAAAACAAAAGATGCAAGAAATATTGTTTATTGCCTTTGGCATGACCGTTGTGTATTTTGTTGCACATAATATTGGCTGAATAAAAAATGAACAAGATCTATTATTCGCCAAAAGGATATTGGAAGGGAATAACAGCAATTAAAAAGCTAAGCCAAGCAGCTGGAGTCAGTGAACAAACAGCAAAGGAATGGTTATCTAAACAAGCGATTTGGCAAATTTATCTACCAGCGCCTAAACAAATACAGAGACCACACTTTGTGAATATAACTCCAAACGACACCCATCAAATGGATCTTCTATATTTACCCCATGATACGATTAGACGAAAAAGATTTAAGTACGCACTTACAGTCATTGATATAGCTTCAAGATACAAAGATGCGGAACCATTAACACAAAAGAGTGCTTCTGCTGTTGCTGTCGCTATACAACTGATATATCAACGAGGACCCTTAACTTATCCTCGCATGATTCAAGTCGATGATGGGAAAGAATTTAAAGGACAAGTGAATCAATTATTGTTAAAACATAGAGTTACCATTAAAAGAGGCATTCCGGGAGTTCACAGATCACAGGCTTTGGTTGAAAACTTTAACAAACAGTTATCTGAAAGACTTTTCTCCTACCAGTATCACAGAGAGCTGATTGACAATTCTCGCAA
>JAMYXO010002727.1:20000-22605 GCA_033310375.1 Conus canariensis | reverse complement strand
AAAAACGAGAAAATGACCCCCCGGGTGAGCTGTGGAGGGGGTGTGGGAAATGAGCGGGGGGTGCACTGCTTGAGGGGGCGCAGAGGTTGGGACAGAAAAAAAAAAAAAAAAAAAAAAAAATTAAAAAAAAAAAAAAAAAAAAGATAAATCACGGGCGGGATATGAAGGGGAGAAACTGGATGGCACCCCATCCTGCTGTCAAACCCCCCGAAAAAAAAGAAAAGGGGGAAAACAATGGAAATGCTGTTTCAAAAAGTTCGTAGAAAGCAGAATGACAGGTCGCGGTATATAAAAGGGACTTTTTTGCGCTGAATTAGAGGGGGGAGGGTAGGGGAAAAACCTATATGCGAAGTGTATGGGGAATATGAAAAAATGAGTAATGTACAATTTGGGGTAGGGGGGTTTTGGGAAAGGGGCTAAAACAAAAAAGGGGGGGGGGGGGGAAAAAAACTGAGGGGCCCAGGTTCAAATCCATGAAAGTTTAAAAAAGAAGCAACTGCGGCGGAAAAGCGGAATATCCCACTGGGGAGATGGAAACGGGTGGTGGTATGTTCAATCCTCTGAATGTTTTTTACGATACAGTAAAGGGTCTCTAGGAACATCAAGGACTAAAACCTGGAAAAGTAGACAGTGGAGAGAAAATGGACGAAAGTGAAAAAATTCCTGGTGTGAAAAAAAAAACACATGAACACAAAAAAAACAAAGCAACACAAACAAGAAAGAAAAAGTGTTTAAAATAAGCACCAAAAATCGTAGCGATGGAAAAGGGGGCAACAGTGGTAAATTTATGAAGAATTTAAGCGCATCTATTATTTTGAAATTTTGAGTGGATCAGACGTAATCATATCAGGGCTGTAAGTATTCATAAAACAATACTAGTTAATATCGAGTCGCCAGACTGAGACTCGAAACACTCATGGATCAAAATTTTCTTTAATCAACGTCATTCAGCATAGCTGCTTCAGGAACCCCACCCCCACCCCTTTCCCCTCAATACCCATACCCACCCCTTTTAAATAGTAAGCTCAGAGTAGAGCACCTAGGCCGTTGTAAGACGAGTTCACATACGCCTGGGGCTTCTTGTACTGATGTTCTGATGGTATTGGTGTAGTGTTGCGTAAACCCTCTACCACCCCTTCCCTCTCTTCCCCTCCATCCCCCACCTCCTCCAACCGGCCCTCCTGTTGCGGTTATCCCGTCTGCCCTATCACCTTGGTGAGTGTCGACGCTCAACCTGAACATGACGTCACACCGAACTTGGCTCGGGTGTCACTTCTCTGCACAGGGTCCACACTGAATCAGCTTTAATGCTAGTTTGAGGGATGCGCAAGATATCTCAGCTACGAAATACAGTTGGGTACTGCCGCCTGTATCCCAAAAGAAATCGCAGCGATGAAAACCCAATGAATACGAAGAGCGGTATCACGAGCAAAGTGTTTCACGCAACGGCAACGAAATGACTTTGAGCTGCACCTCGATTACACTCAGAAAGAGTGAACAGCACAAAACTCGGAAAAAAAGTTGACTCGACCAGATGCAGAACCTTGGTCACTGTAAAAGAAAAGAAAAGTGTACGGTACTGACTGGCTCCAGCGAGGAAACGGTGCATTAGGGGGCACTTCAATGACAGACTGTCTGTTGACCTATGGTACAGGAGCTAAACGGAAGTTAAACCTTACGCAAAAATGTCACGTAAGAAGTGAACACAGCGCGTCCGATGTAGAACGGTGAAAACGGTCAGGACACTGTGTGTGTGTGTGTGTGTGTGTGTTTTGTGTGTGTGTGTGTGTGTGTGTGTGTGTGTGTGTTCGCGCGCGCACACGCGCGCATGTGTGTGTGTGTGTGTGTGTGTGTGTGTGTGTGTGTGTGTGTGTGTGTGTGTGTGTGTGTGGCGTGCTTGCCTGTGCACGCGAGAGCACGCCTGTGTGTCACGAATTTCAGTTTAATAGGAAAGTGCCTTTTACACACGGTAAACAACAGCTCCAGACATCATCGGACTTTGGATGGCTGGATACAAACGAAGAAAAGCCTTGTCAGACCGAGCGCGTCCGAATATGTGGTGGGAACCAATTAAGCCTTGACATACCGACTCCACAATAACCAAGCGAAGAATTTTAGTGCTTTGAGAAGAAATAAATTACTCAAAGCTGAAAGCAGTATCAGAAACAAAACGGAAATGCAAGTATCGGAGATGGGCACGGACAATGTCTGTTTCAGTACAGCTCCAGCCGACCACAGAGAGCATTTCCAGGGCTGTCAACACATACAAAAAAAAAAAAGCGAACAATACGCAAGCAAACAAACAAGCAAAACACAGACAAACAACAAAACTAAGAAATCACTCTCGTCAAGGGAAAACTCAGATTTACTTACGGTTTACATGTACTCTTATTCATGACATCAATTTCCATGCTGATAAAACTAAGTCATGTTGAGTGTATCAACCACTTTGATCATTTCGCTCAGATTTTTCTTTAAGAACCGAAAAATAAAATCCTATTGCAATAATTCTAATGAAACAAGGATACATCAAAATGCCTCATTAGTGAACAACACCGCAGAATGGACAAGAAGTGCCTGTTCCAGTGGTTAAACTCTCATTATC
>JAMYXO010002727.1:0-12500 GCA_033310375.1 Conus canariensis | reverse complement strand
ACACACACACACCATGTCCAAAAGTTAGAGAAGTGTAAACTGAACAAGATGCAAAGCATATAAACGTACTCCCAGTTTATCCTGAATACGCGTGAGATATTCCATAAAGAGGAAAAACCGTCTTGGGCCGGTGTAACCGTTAGTAATGGCTATTCTGGTAAACATCGGCCATCATCTGTGACCTATAATGAACATACTTACAAATTTTCAGAAAGAAACGTTAGTAACGGCTATAACTGTAAAGTAAAACATTGGGTATCATCCGTGACCCATAATGACCATACCTACAACTTTTCAGAAAGATCGACAAAGTGCTTTCTGAGATATTCCATAGAGAAGAAAAACCATTAGCCGTTAGTAACGGCTATAACGGTAAACTGAAACATCGGGCATCATCCGTGACCCATAGTGAACATACCTGCTAATTTTCACAAAGATCGGCCTAGTACTTTCCATAAAGAAGAAAAACCGTTACAGGCCGTTACAGCCGTTAGAAACGGCTATAACGGTAAACTAAAACATCAGGCATCATCCGTGACTCATAATGAACATACCTGCTAATTTTCACAAAGATCGGCCAAGTACTTTCGGAGATATTCTATAAAGAAGAAAAAACCGTTACAGGCCGTTACAGCCGTTAGTAACGGCTATAACGGTAAAATAACACATCGCAATCATCTCTGGCCCATAATGAACATACCTACAAATTTTCAGAAAGATCGGCCCAGTAGTTTTGCCTGGAGCGAGTGGTACACATTTTGACCACGGACGGATGGACACACTCACACACACTCACACTCACACACACACACATACACACACAGAGCATTTCTTCGTACTCATTCTAAAGTACTCCCTGTTCTATAAGAACTGGGAGTACAACAAAAGGGCGATTGGTATGGGTCAAAACGCTTCTTCGACGAAAACTGTTTGAAAGGCTGCAAAAACTTGTGGTCAGGTCTGCTTGGCGAACAGAGAAAGGGAGCTGGTCACAGATGAAGGGACCCAAGTATGAAAGGAAAACGTTGGCCGTAGGATTTAGGATGAGAAGAAGGAAGTCTGTACATGTGGATGTCAGAAAGAAGAACGTCGGCCGTATGGTACTGGCCTAAAAGAAGGGAGTCTGTTGATGTGGACGTCAGCAGCAGAACGAAGATGAAGAGGCGTGGACAGACTGAAGGGCTCAGAGTGACACGCCTGGTCTTCAAGCGACTTACACGACAGGAGAGACTGGAATGTACCCTTTGTTTAACGTGCGACCGGCGAAGGGGAACAACAGAGACAGGTACAACACAAGTATGGTAAAAGGATCCGACATGTTCTGGACATCCTCAATACAGCAGAAAAAAAAATTTTCCGTCATCTGGTGTACAACGGACAAAGGAGCACGTAAGAGTAAAGACAGCTTCTTCGTTAAGATAGGAACGGAAGGAACCGATTCTTCTGCGTTCGACAGCGGAAGGTGCGACTTATGCAAGGGAAGACTGTTGATGAAACGAGAGTTTCGTCAACCAATACACCCGGATTTTCACCCGTTGAGGCACCACGATTTTGGCTTGTCTGCCTCACATGCTATAGAATGAACAGATCTACGAACGAAAGAAAGAAAGAGGAGAAAAGAGGGAGGAGACAGTTCTAAACCCGACGCTGGAGACAGGAAGAAAAAGGGTCATGGCCGTCGTAACTCTCCCCAAGACGCTGCTATGTAACTGAACAAAGAGCTACAAAGACGAGCTTCTGAAGTCCGCGACCGTTGCTAAGTGTGATACATATGTGCATTTTATACGTCCTTCAACATCCCCCTCCTATGTCGTAAATCCAGTACGGTCAAATAAGAAGAGAAATGCGATTATACGGTTTAACAGTTACATGTTTTAGTGCAAATAGAAGCGGGTGGGGGAGGGGAGGGGAGGGGAGGGGAGGGCGTGGGGATGGTACAAATCAAAGAGAGAGAAAACAGATTAGACGTCGAGGGAGGGGAAAAAAAAAACGTGTATATGAAATAATCTGAGCGTGCATGACATCTGTGCAAAAGGGAAGCTGAGGGGGTGGGGTGGGGGGGGGGGGGTGCAGGGAGGGTACGAACCAAAGAGAAAAAGAAATATAGTAAGACTTCGAAGGAAGACAAATAAGACACAACTGGCATAACAAAAAACCTGAGCGTACATGAAATCTGCACGAGATGGTGGAAGATCAGCAGGAATCAGAAACAGAGAAGCAGCCCCGCTCTCCATCCCCTAGTGCCCCCAGCTGACTGCCAAGCTTTACCACAAGAGTTTTCACATCAAACATGTCTTAATTTCCGTACGCAATGACTGTCACGACTTATGATCCTGATGATTTCAATGAACAATAATTCAATGAATCATATCAACCGACAAAGAAAAAAGAAACCTCAAAGAATATGGACCGCAGACTGAAAAAAAAAAAACAAAAAAAAACCTGAAGCCACTGTCCAAACCACCCAACCCCAAAAACAAAGGGAGAGAGAAAACAATCGTCAGGCCAATGTTGGAATTCATGTTTACTTATGGCAAGATCCAATGGCTGACGCACTCAGCGTGGCTTAGTTTTACGAGTCCTAAGATGCCAATCGTCCAACTTGTATAACATGCACTGGTTTGCATGACTGTTTTATGTTCGTATGCGATTTTGCTTGCCCCCCCCCCCCCTCCCCCCTTCTCTCTCTCTCTCTCTCTCTCTCTCTGTGCGTGCGCGCGTGTGCGTGCGTGTGTGTGTGTGTGTGTGTGTGTGTGTGTGTGTGTGTGTGTGTGTGTGTGTGTGTGTGTGTGCGTGAGTGCGCGCACATGCTTGCTTGCTTTTATGTGCGTTTCTCTGTGTGTGTGTGTGTGTGTGTGTGTGTGTGTGTGTGTGTGTGTGTGTATGTGTGCGCGCGCGCGCGCGCGCGTGCTTGTGCGTGCGTGCGTGTATGTGTGTGTATATGTGTCTGCGTGCGTGCGCGCGCGCACGCGCGCGCGTGCTGACAGAACTTTCTGTCCTTTGCGTGGTTACAGGAAGGAAAAAAAATGGATACGGACATCATGAAAAAGGAAAGACAGATGGCCACGGGGAGAAAGGAAAGATCGATGAGGTAATCAAAAACAAGGAAACATGGATCATGAAACCGTGACAAAAGGAAAGATGGGTGTGGTCATCATGTGTATGGAAAGATAAATGATGACATCACTCATGTGCCTCTGACAGAGGGAATGACATGCAAAGGATCGGTGTGGGCATCGTAACAAGCAAACATGAGTGTGGACATCGTGAGAAAGGACAGCTGGAAGTGGACATCATGAGAAAGGAAACAGCAGCGTGGACATCGTGAGAAAGGACAGCTGGAAGTGGACATCGTGAGAAAGGAAACAACAGCGTTGACATCATGAGAAAGGAAACAGCAGCGTGGACATCGTGAGAAAGGAAACAGCAGCGTGGACATCATGAGAAAGGAAACAGCAGCGTGGACATCATGAGAAAGGACACAGCAGCGTGGACATCGTGAGAAAGGAAACAGCAGCGTGGACATCATGAGAAAGGAAACAGCAGCGTGGACATCGTGAGAAAGGAAACAGCAGCGTGGACATCATGAGAAAGGAAACAGCAGCGTGGACATCGTGAGAAAGGAAACAGCAGCGTGGACATCGTGAGAAAGGACAGCTGGAAGTGGACATCGTGAGAAAGGACAGCTGGAAGTGGACATCGTGAGAAAGGAAACAACAGCGTTGACATCATGAGAAAGGAAACAGCAGCGTGGACATCGTGAGAAAGGAAACAGCAGCGTGGACATCGTGAGAAAGGACAGCTGGAAGTGGACATCGTGAGAAAGGACAGCTGGAAGTGGACATCGTGAGAAAGGAAACAGCAGCGTGGACATCGTGAGAAAGGACAGCTGGAAGTGGACATCGTGAGAAAGGAAACTGCAGCGTGCACATCGTGAGAAAGGAAACAGCAGCGTGGACATCGTGAGAAAGGACAGCTGGAAGTGGACATCGTGAGAAAGGACAGCTGGAAGTGGACATCATGAGAAAGGAAACAGCAGCGTGGACATCGTGAGAAAGGACAGCTGGAAGTGGACATCGTGAGAAAGGACAGCTGGAAGTGGACATCGTGAGAAAGGAAACAGCAGCGTGGACATCGTGAGAAAGGACAGCTGAAAGTGGACATCGTGAGAAAGGACAGCTGGAAGTGGACATCATGAGAAAGGAAACAGCAGCGTGGACATCGTGAGAAAGGAAACAGCAGCGTGGACATCGTGAGAAAGGACAGCTGAAAGTGGACATCGTGAGAAAGGACAGCTGGAAGTGGACATCATGAGAAAGGAAACAGCAGCGTGGACATCGTGAGAAAGGACAGCTGGAAGTGGACATCATGAGAAAGGAAACTGCAGCGTGGACATCATGAGAAAGGAAACTGCAGCGTGGACATCATGAGAAAGGACACAGCAGCGTGGACATCATGAGAAAGGACACAGCAGCGTGGACATCATGAGAAAGGACACAGCAGCGTGGACATCATGAGAAAGGACACAGCAGCGTGGACATCATGAGAAAGGAAACTGCAGCGTGGACATCATGAGAAAGGAAACTGCAGCGTGGACATCATGAGAAAGGACACAGCAGCGTGGACATCATGAGAAAGGACACAGCAGCGTGGACATCATGAGAAAGGACACAGCAGCGTGGACATCATGAGAAAGGACACAGCAGCGTGGACATCATGAGAAAGGACACAGCAGCGTGGACATCATGAGAAAGGACACAGCAGCGTGGACATCATGAGAAAGGAAACTGCAGCGTGGACATCATGAGAAAGGACACAGCAGCGTGGACATCATGAGAAAGGAAACTGCAGCGTGGACATCATGAGAAAGGACACAGCAGCGTGGACATCATGAGAAAGGAAACTGCAGCGTGGACATCATGAGAAAGGACACAGCAGCGTGGACATCATGAGAAAGGACACAGCAGCGTGGACATCATGAGAAAGGAAACTGCAGCGTGGACATCATGAGAAAGGACACAGCAGCGTTGACATCATGAGAAAGGAAACTGCAGCGTGGACATCATGAGAATGGAAGGATGGATGTGGACATCCTGAGAAATGAAAGATGAGAGAGAACTATAAAATAGGCATTCTGGCTCACCCACCTCCGCCAGCTCCAACCGGCTAAAGCCGGTTTCGCTGTTGCTCCGCCGGCTTACCCAGAATGCCTATTTTATAGTTCTCTAATAGTAAACACTTTACAAACATACATAATGTGTAGGATTATCTGTTTTTAACACTAATTTAGAAAACTTTTGAGACTTTAGTTTTTGCTTAATCCTTCGTTTTTCTTGATCGTCTTCAATAACATCATTTTCACGCATACATTCATCAAATGCGTCTCTATCTTTCATGTGAAATAAAACCACTGTCTTTAATTGCTCTCTAAAGTCTTTTAAAAACTGAGTTATATTTTTGACATAGAATCCACACACTTATCCCAGCATGTCTTCCACTGAAAGCCAGTTTTGATAAAGTGTTTCTCTTTTTAACTATGTCTCTTTCTGCCGAACAGTCATCTATAATAAATAGTGTCTGAGTTCCTTCAAACTGTCTAAAGAAATGTTCTAAACACTCACTCAGTTTATTGCTAGGATCAACTAAATATATGTCATCTGTCCATATAAACCTTCTGTCGTGATATGCTTTGTTCCATTTAAGTGTTGGGCAGAAAATTACTATATGATCAAAATTATAACGATAAACTGTTTGTAATAGGTCGAGGACAAATATTGTTTTTCCACAACCAGTCTGTCCACAAATCAATGAACAATGAGGGGTTTTTATCATAAAGTTTAACATCGGCATTGACACCAAAGTCGTTTGCTCCATAGTTTTAAAACAGAATTTAATTTACACCAGTTATTGTTTTTATCATACTCTCTGTCAAAACTTGTTCAGTATAATAAAACCCTATAAGGCCCAAATGTGTAAGATTAATCCAGTTCAGTTCTGTAAGATCGTTTCTATTTAGACTAATATCAATTTTGTTGCTTGTTGTTATGACCTTAATATCCTCGCCATTGTAAAGAACGACGACAGTAACTTTAAGTTGTCAACGTCTAAGTTTTGCCAGCTAATAAGAATTCCTTTCATAAGATTGTCACTGACGCCCAGAGCTCCATTTCTCGCCTCATCTTTTAAGACAGAAATTTTAAATATCATTGTGAACGTGTCTCCTAATTTTGTGCGTGGAATGAACTGTAATTTTGTAGAAGCTTTCTTTAAAACCGATTCTCTTCTGTGGAGGATGTACTGTTTGTCCCCAAACGGCTTTATTTCGATCTCTTTCCGACTGTTGTCCTCTGGCATAAGACTTACATGTAAAGGGCCAGAGTTCAATGCTTTTCTGAAACTTTTTTGACGGTCGAAAAATGTAAATGGGCTTAAGAATTCAAATTTTATGTCCCATTCTAAATATGGTTCTAAGTGCCATTTGTTGTCAGTTTTTCGAACTATTTTATATTCATACTGACCTGTATTATTTGCTTCTAGATTGCGTAGTTGTTCTAGTTTAGGAAACCTTTTGTTGTCGTCAACCTCTTTGCGCTTATAATAACCATCTTTAGTGTACTCAAAACCATACAAAGTGCCTATCTCACCATTTTGTTCAAAGTCCTCAACGTCTGCAAGGTCTTTTAATTCTAAAGTTACACACCTCTCAGGCGCTAATGTAACTCCTGATTCTTCTGGTCCACGTGACATTTTTTAAAACAACGTATTATTTTATTTCTAAAACAATGTGCAGGTTATCACATTTCACGACTTTCCCTGTTTTATCTGTGATCTTTATATTAAATGATCTGACCTCCCACAAGCTAATCTTTTAAACTGTAAATTAGGGAATTGTATAATTTCATAATCGCAATATGCAGCTTTCCCTGATGGAAGAGCTCTTAAAACAGTTGAGGGCCTTCCATCATATAAGTTTTCATCAGTGCTCAGCTCGTCCAAATGAACATAGAGTAATGAATGTAATGCAAGATCGAGCGGATATTCTCCCTCATAAGTAGTTTTGTCTGGTGTAACTATAAATCTATGAAAGGCATGAAAGCCATGATTGCCAGTTGCAAAGCCTAACATTTTAGCTAGCTCTACATCAAAAAGGTAACCTCCTACTTCTTTTTCAGGTTTGAATGTCAACATTATTTTCAAATTTGCATTGTTAAGTTTGAGAGTAATGTCGAAGTTACTCATTGCTTCTTTTAGCGAGCAAAACCCGTAATAACCATCAGGTATGGTTAACTGGCTAATTATGTCTCCACCAAGGTCAAGTTTTTGAATTACATTATTCTTCTTGGATTGACTTATATTAAACCATACGACTTTGTAAAAAATTTCATGGAGTGCAACCCTTCGGGTTCCGCATTTATTATCAATAGCATACTCTAAAACGAAGGACTGCTTGAGTTGTTATTGTTACAAACATTTTTAAAACAAATTTAAAAATGAGTGCATTCAAATATACTAATGCAAAATATTCTGTTGGGCCGCACTACAGTCCTAAAGATATAACAACTGATACTCTCGACATTTCTGTGACTCAGTCTGACGCCTTTCAAGTAAAGGTTAGTACTCCATTAAACAGATATCTTAACCCTCCTATTAAAAAAGACTACATCCCGAAAGTGTGGTTTAGTCATCCGATGCAGTTTTATCAGAACCAGTTAAACTTTGCTGTGTTTTGCGCATCAACTGGGTGTGGAGTGTCGTATTGCTGATCATTTAAATCATCCTGATCCTTTGGTGAGGTCAGTGTATAGATTTCATTTTTATTACACCTTCAGACGTATTTTGTCTGAACTGCAAGCGCCATTACCAAATGACAAAACGTTTAATCCATTCAGCAACAGAATAGATTACAAGGCTTTTGAAAGGATCTGTAACGAATTTGATATTGACCCAAAGACAGACTTTAGACAAAAGTTGGATCTTAATCATGGTTTAGGCACCCTTTATTTTTGGGGTGTGCACAGAAAGTATAACTATGATTGGAATCCTCCTTACACATCTTTCTCTTCAGGCACAACTGTTCACCTCGGGTCCATAGAGCAAGAGCATAAAACAGCATGGACAACATTTATTTTGGATACTTCTAATGGTCTAACTAGAGCGGGAATAGAACGAATAAACGACTCCATTCGTACTTATGTTTGGTGTTTGCTAGGTTCGCAAGCACAAACGAGATCAAACATAATTGATCCTTCTACTGGCTTTGACGCCCAAAAACAGTATTTAGCAAATTTAGAGGATTCTATTAATTCTGCAATTGATTTGCCTTCAAGTATTAAAAGGTACCAAAATGTTTTGCAATACGCAAGATCGAAGTAGACTTTGCTGTTGGCACTGGTTTATACATGCTGCCTTCTGACCTCAGACTTCAGATAGGAACAATAATAAACTATAATAATGAAATCCTTGTGGCTGGTAAAGAAGAGAAGGTCGGAAAAAACGACATAAATTCTAAGCCAGCAATAGCAATAAAAAAAGAAGCCCCACCAATCCCCGAGCCCCCCAAACCCCCCCATTCAATCCCTGTGGTCCCAAGAAATAATGACCATGAATATGAAAAGACAGCACTTGTTATTGGATTAACTGCCCTAGGATTACTTGGTCTTTATCTTACTAAAGAGTAACCCAACTATTAAGGCAACTAATGCCCATAAGTGCTCGGCCATAAAGCCAACTACTTTACTTGCAGTAGACAAAAGCCAGCTAACGATCCCCCCTATTATACCAGGCAAAGAATCTATTGCCTTACTAGCTAATTTTTTTAATAAACTTGCAAGATGAACAAATTGTTTTTTTACCCATGATTTATCTGATGGTGGTCCTGGTGGCACTGCCCCCCCCACACCGCCGCCGTAATAAGCCAGACACCAGTGTAACTTATGCAAATCCTAAGGCTGTTATAACACAATGTCTAATGAGACGACCTTGCTCTCTAACAGTGTTTTTTATTCGTTTCTGCTAGTGTTTGTGGTCTTCCATATAAAATTTCTTTGGGATAGTTTTCTCTTATTCCTTCTCACATAGTCTGAATTGTTGTCTCGGTTAGTAACAACCTTTCTAGTCTGGCTGATCTCTCTTGTTCCAGATCTTTTAGATCTTTGTGTTATACTTTCTGTAACACCAGGTCCTAAGTTGTGGTCATCAGTCACTCAACTAGTTTTTTCTTTTCTCTCTTTTTATATGCTCATCTAGTTGCCCCCAGTTTTTTGCTAAATTGTTTGTTAATTCCGCTCTCTGATGCCTTTTTCAAAGCAAGACAAGGGCCGATATTTCTCTCATAGGTAGGGGCGGAATCGTGCATAGTTTTTAATACTGTATGCTTCTGAAAAACTGGTTTCTATTATGGGGGGGGTTTTGGGGTTTTTGGGGGGTTTAAATTTTGTTTTTTTTGGGGGTTGGGGAAAAAAGGGGTTTTTTGGGGTTTTTTTTGGGGGCCCCCGGGGGGGGGGGAAAAAAATTAAAATTTGGGGGGGGAAAAATTTTCCAAAAGGGGGGAAAAAACCTATGGGGGGGGATTTTGGAAAATTGGTTTTTTTGGGGCCCCTTTTTAAAAAGGGGGGAAAATCAACGGCCCAAAAAATTTTTTTTGGGGGCGTTTGGGGTTTTTAATTTTTTTTAAAATTGGGGTTTTTTTTTAAAAAATTTTCGGGGGGGGGGGGGTGCAACCCCGAAAAAGCGGCACTGAAAAATTTTTTGGGGGTTTTAAAAAAAAAAGGGGGGGGGTTTTTTTTTTATTTTTTTTTTGGGGTTTTAAATTTTTGGGGGGGGTTTTTCCCCCCCGGGGCCCCAAAAAATTTTGTTGGGATTTTTTAATTTTTTTTGTTTTTTTTTCCCCGGCCTTTTTGGGGGGGGAAAAAAGGGGGGGTTTTTTTTTTAAAAACCCATGGGGGGGTTTTTTGTAAATTTTTTTTTCCCGGGGGGGCCCCCGGGGGGTTTTCCTTTTGGGGGGAGGGGGGGGGAATTTTTTGGGAAAAAAAGGGGGGTTTTTAGGGGTTTTTGGGGGGTTTTAAAAATTTTTTTAAAAGGGTTTTGGGGGGGGGGGTTTTTTTTCGGGGGATTGTTTGGTTTTTTAAAAAAATTTAAAAAGAGCCGCAAAATTCAAAAATTTTTTTTGGGGGGGTTTTACCCCCCAAAAAAGCTTTTTTAAATTTGGGGGCCATTTTCCAAAATTTTTGGGGGGGAAAAACCCCTTTTTTTTAAAAAAGGGGGGGGGTTTTTTAAAGGGGGTTTCCCAACTTGGGGGGGCCCGAATCTAAAAATTCCCTTTTAAAAAAAAAAACCCCAGGGGATGGAAAAGGGCCGGGGGGTTTAAAGGGGAATTGGGGGAAAATTTTTTTTTTGGGGGGGGGGGTTTTTTGTTTTTGGGGGGAGGTTTTTCCCCCCTTTGGGGTTTTTTAAAGGGAAAAAAAGGTTTGGGGTTTTTAAAAAAAAGGGGAAAATTTTTTTGGGGCCCGGGAAATTTTAAAAATTTTTTAAAAAAGGGGGGAAAAATTTTTTGCAAAAAATTTTTAAAAAATTTTTGGGGGGGGCCCGGGGTTTTTAAAATTTTGGGTTTTTTTTTTTTTTCCCCCCCTAAATTTTAAAAGGAGCTTTTAAAAGGGGTTTTGCTTTTTTTTTGGGAAAAAACCCCGGGCCTTTTTAAAAAAATTTTTTTTTTTTTTAAAAAGTTTTTTTTTTTTTCCCCCCCGGGGGGGGGGAAAAAAAAAAAAAATTTAAAAAAAAATTTTAAAATTTTAAAAATTTAAATTTGAAAAAAAAATTAAAAAATTTTTTTTGGGGGGGGGTTTTTTTGGGGTTTTTTTAAAAAAAAAGGGGGGGAAAAAAAAAAAAAATTTTTTTTTTTTTTAAAAAAAGGGGGGGGGGGTTGGGGGGGTTAAAATTTTTAAAAAAAGGGGCCCCCCAAAAAAAAAAACCCCTTTTTTTTAAAAAAGGGGGTTTTTTTTAAGGGGGGGGAAAAAAATTTTAAAAACCCTTTAACAAAAAGGGGGGGAAAAATTTTTTTTTTTTGGAAAAAAGGGTAAAAAAAAATTTTTCCCGGTTTTTTTTAAAAAGGGTTTTTTGGGTGGGTTTTTTTTAAAAAAAAAAAACCCCCAAAAAGGGGGGGGGGTTTTTTAAAAAAATTTTTTTTCCTTCCTTTTTTTTTTTAAAAAAAAAATTTTTTGGGGTTTTTTTTTTTGGGGTTTTTTTTAAAAAAAAAATTTTTTTTTTTTTTTTTGGGGGGGGGTTTTTTTTTCCCCCCCCCAAAAAAAGGGTTTTAAAAATTTTCCCAAAACAATTTTTTTTGGGGTTTTAACCCCAAATTGGGGGGGGGGGGGGGGGGGTTTTTTTTTTTTTTTTTTTTTAAAAAAATTTTTTTAAAAGGGGGGGGGGGGGTTTAAGGGGGGTTTTTTTTTTTTGGGGGGGGGGCCCTTTTTGGTTTTTTTTTTTGGGGGTTTTAAAAATTTTTGGGGGTTTTTTTTTGGGGATTTTGGGTTGGGGGGAAATTTTTTTTTTTCCCCCGGGGAAAGGGTTTTTTTTTTTTTTTGGGGGGGTTTTGGAATTTTTCCCAAAAAAAAGGGTTTTTTTCCCTTGGGAAAAAAATTTTGGGCCCCCCCCAAAAAAAAAAAGGGGGGGGGGAAAAGAGGGGGGGTTTTTTTTGGGGGAGGGGGGGGAAAAAAAGCCCCCCAAAAATTTTTTTGGGGGTTTTCCCCCCCCCAAAAAATTAAAAAAAAAAAGGGGGGGGGAAAAAAAAAACCCGGGAAAGGGGTTTTTTTGGGGGGTTTTTTTTGGGGGGGGGGGGGTTTTTTTGGGGGGGGGGGGGGGGAAAAAATTTTTTTTTTGGCTTGGGGGGGGGGGGGGAAAAAAACCCCCTTTTTTTTAAATTTTAAAAAAAAAAAAGGGGGGGGGGGGAAAAAAGGGGGGGGAAAAAAAAATTTTTTTTTTGGGGGCCCCTTTGGGGGGTTGGGGTAAAACCCAAAAAAAAGGAAAAAAAAATTTTAAAAAAGGGCCCAAAATTGATTAAAAACCCCCTTTTTGGGGGGGGGGGAAAAAAAAAGGGGGGCCCCGGGGGGCCCCAAAAAAAGGGGAAAAAAAAAAAGGAAAAAAAAAAAAATTTTTTTTTTGGGTTTTTGGGGGGGAAAATTTTTTTGGGACCCCCTCTTTTTTTTTTTTTTAAAAAAAAAAATTTTTTTTTTTTGGGGGGGGGGGGGGGGGGTTTAAGGGGGAAAAAAACCGGGGGCCCAAAAAATTTAAAAAGGTGGGGGTTTTTTAAAAAAACCCTTTAACTTTTTTTTTGGGGGGAAAAAAAAAAAAAAGGGGTTTTTTTGGGGGCGGGGGGCCCCCCCTTTTTTTAAAAAAATTTTTTTAAATTGGGGGGTTTTGGGGGCCCGGGGAAAAAAGGGGTTTTTTTTTTTTGGGGGGAAAAAAAGGGGGTTTTTTTTATTTTTTTTTTTGGCCCTTTTTTTTTT
>JAMYXO010002726.1:17500-22607 GCA_033310375.1 Conus canariensis | reverse complement strand
GATGGGGGTTGTATTGTGTTGAAAGCATAGGAGAAATCAATGAAAAGGATGCGCAGAAAACAGATTAGATTGTTGAAGTGGAGGAAAGTCCTGTGAAGAAGGGACGTCAGTGCCTTTGTGGGGTTTGTAAACGAAGTGGGAACGGTCAAGGTGTTGGCTCGTTGAAGTCGAGAGGTGACGGAGAAAAAGCTTCTTCAAAGCATTTGCACGACAATGAACTGCTTTAACTGATTAATTGTGCAGAACTGCGGCACAATCAATCAGATAAAAGTTGTTGACTTGATTTCTTTCGGTGAGGACAGTGTTGTTGTTGTGTTTTTTTTTCTAGATACTGGGACCAGAGCATTCCTCGGGGAGACCAGTTGAAGATTCAGCGTAACACATCACAGAGCCACACATCTTTCAGCGATCTCCCGCTCAGAGTGTCTTTGCTCACTGTTTTCCCAACGTTTAAGTTTAGAAAATGACCCGATTTGCACTGATGGATAGGAATAATGAGATCTTAACTGACTAACGGTATCTTCTGTATTTAGTACCTGGTGAAAAAAAACCCACCAACAGTTGATTATCGAGTCCTTTCTTTAACAGTTCTTTGGTAATGAACAGCACCGCCTCAGAGTTAACCATTGTATGTGTAACCGTCGTCGGCAAGGCTTCAAACAATACGACTTTGCGACTATGTGCTGCCTGCGCGACGATTCTAGATGAAGTGTACAACGTGTTATCTGTTTCAATAACAGTTCCATCAGTCTCTGCCTCTGCATACTCTTTATAAGTCACCCCACTCATTACTTTAACCCCAGTCCCTCTGTCTGTCTGTCTGTCAGTCTGTGTCCCTGAGTGCACGCGCGCGCACGCGAGCGGGTGAGTATTTGACTCGTGTGTAAGAAGGTGATGGTAGTTCTGGATTTCCCAGTGCTTCGATTTCTAATGCGTGTGTGTGTTGTGTGTGTGTGTGTGTGTGTGTGTGTGTGTGTGTGTGTGTGTGTACAAGCGCGCGTTACTTTTTTTTTTTTTTTTTCTCTCTTCTCTTTGTGCAGCTCATTAAAGACTTCGTATGTATGTTCGATTACAACTGCAGGGATCAAGAGCATACTTTGTCTATATGATTTTTCCATCTTCCGAAGGATGGACGATTGCGTGAAGGAATAAATGGGCTTGTTAATCGGCGAACGTGTTGAGCTTTGAAATGTCTGTGAAAACATCTTTACATTCTGAGTTGTTGAGTTAATTTTCTCCACAACATTTACAAATGGTGACGTGAGCGCGCACGCACGCACGCTTGTGTGGGAGCGCGCGCACACACAGACAGACAGACACACGCACGCACACACACATGCATGCACGCACGCACTCACGTACGCATAAGTATGCACGCATGCACGCACACCCGCACACAGAGATGCGCACACAAATTCAAACAGTTACAAACTCTCTCTCTCTCTCTATCACGCGCGCGCGCGCACACACGCACGCACACACACACGCACGCACACACACACACACACACACACACACACACACACACACACACACACGCACGCACACACACACACTGGCTCTCTCCCTGTCTGTCTGTCTGTATGTCTCTACCTCTACCTACCCCCTCCACGTCCCGTCTCTCTCTCTCTCTCCTCTCTCTCTCTCTCTCTCTCTCTCTCTCTCTTATTTATACATACGCGAACATAACAGATTCATGCATATAATGTGTTTTTCAACCCACTTTCTTGCATCCAAGCACATGTAAATGATACACAGAAATATGAGCACATGCACTCGGATACAGGCATACAAATGCTCGAGCGCCATCTATTTCTCCTTTTGGTTCCCTGAAAACATTTTGGCATCGATCAGAAAAAGAAAAAAAAAGAAAAAAAAAAAAAAAAAAATTTCATGATCAGAGATTTCCGGGCGTCACTTCTTTCCCATCATGAATGTTGTTCAGCAAAACGGGTCATCATTTCCAAACAGTAGAATGGAAGGCGGAAAACTTCCTCTCACAGCCTTGCCTCTCTGTAAACTTAGTGTGTCACTGTGGACTTATTACCCCGTCCTCCACGTTCTGGGCACGTTCGGTAACGTTATGAGCATCGTCATCATGCGTAGAATGATGACCAAGGAGTCCACCATCAACCTGTTCTTCCTGGCCCCTGGCTGTTGGGGACCTGCTGGTCTTGTATTCAGGTAGGTGTCTTGGTTTACAGGAGGAAAAAAAAGGACGGTAAACCAAAGGGTGAAGAAGGAAAGAGATTCGGGACAACGATGGAATAGAATGTTTGTTAATGCACAGTGTATCTTCGATTTTTCCTTACTATGTTTTTCTTCTTGTTTGATTTATTAACGAAAAGAAAAAAAAAAAAAAGGTTTCGTTTAGGCACCGCTGTATGGTCGTTATCGATGCGGGCTCCGGGGTTACAGGCTGCTAATTGTCGTGTGTCGACTGTGTTTTACCCAGAGCTGAATGTGCTGTGAACTCCAAAAGGGGAACCACAGCCGCACAATCCATTCAATGGGTGCGTCTCTGCGGTTGCTGATCAAATTTCCTGACCAAGTCTTCAGAAGTTCGCGTCTCTCACGACCAATTCATGCTGGGAAATGTGAAAGGATTCATAACAGTGTATAGCCATGCCATGTGGTCACCGACAACAGTGGACCAACTTAGCAACATCTTCATATTGCTTTTTTTTTTTTCTCATAAAGAGTCATTTCTTGCTGCCCTTTATCGTGATGACCTCAGTGTCCTTATCTGTCTACGTCCATGTTCTTGCTGGAGTTCGGTTCGTTTGAACGTTGCTGGTCTCGGCAAGTTCATAGGGACTGTTTACTGGTGGACGTTGTGACACTTCCGGACTGAGGACGTTTGTTCATGCTGGCCGCGCGACTAAGCAGTAGGTGTAGTCACCGGGCAGTAAAGAGCGTTGTGATGTGCATGCTGGAGCAGCGAATGCCACATACTTGACAGCAGCTGTGACGAACAAGCCTGGGTGAGGCTGTGTATACGGTGACTGCATTGAGCGGCAGGGAAGTGATGCCACTGAATATCACACACACACACACACACACACACACACACACACACACACACACACAGACACACACACACACACACACACACACACGCACGTACGTACGTACGTATGCACGCACGCACGTATGCGCGCAAACACACACACACACACACACACACACACACACACACACACACACACACACACACACACACCACCACCACCACCACCACCACCACCACCACCACCACAACCACCACAACCACCACCACCATCACTACCACTACCATCCTCATCTCCCATCTTTTTCTTCTCGTCCACGTCCTCCTCCTCCTCCTTCCTTCATCTCTTTTGTTCTTGTCTGATAATTACATCGCGCACACATCAGCTCCGCCACATTCGCTCATTCTGTGACCCCTTCCCGCTCCTCTCTCTCTCTCTCTCTCTCTCTCTCTCTCTCTCTCTCTCTCTCTGAATACAGTTTTCTTATGTATCTGCTTTCTAAAGTCAACATGTCAGTTGTCTTAATCATTATCGTTATTAACAATCGAGGTGTTACGTAAAGTAATCTTATTATTTACTTATCTTTTAATTTTTGAGGCAGTTTCCGTGGGATGCCGGGGTTCTTTAATAAAACCAAAAAGGCTTTTTCTGCAGTCTGGAGACTGTTTGCTTGTTAATTGCTCATTTCTTTACTCTGTTTTTTTTTTTTTTTTTTTTTTTTCTCCATTGTTTTTGTCTTCCTTTGCTACTTTCTTCTGTTTTTTCGGCTTTTGTCAACCTCTCATCTGCGTCTGTTCTTGAAACTCTTGTATGTTTTTTTTTTTTTCTGCTCACAAAATGACGTCATTCCGGTTTGTCTTTTAAATGTTATAATTGTTTTGTTATGATCTGGCGACGAGATAGTGGAAATTGTGCATACTGTACATAATGGAAATTGTGCACACTGTACATAATGGAAATTGTGCACACTGTACATAATGGAAATTGTGCATACTGTACATAATGGAAATTGTGCACACTGTACATAATGGAAATTGTGCACACCGTACATAATGGAAATTGTGCACACTGTACATGGTGGAAATTGTGCACACCGTACATAATGGAAATTGTGCACACTGTACATAATGGAAATTGTGCACACCGTACATAATGGAAATTGTGCACACTGTACGTAATGGAAATTGTGCACACTGTACATAATGGAAATTGTGCACACTGTACGTAATGGAAATTGTGCACACTGTACATAATGGAAATTGTGCACACTGTACGTAATGGAAATTGTGCACACTGTACGTAATGGAAATTGTGCACACTGTACATGATGGAAATTGTGCACACTGTACATGATGGAACTTGTGCACACTGTACATAATGGAAATTGTTCACACTGTACATGATGGAAATTGTGCACACTGTACATAATGGAAATTGTGCACACTGGACATAATGGAAATTGTGAACACTGGACATAATGGAAATTGTGCACACTGGACATAATGGAAATTGTGCACACTGTACATAATGGAAATTGTGCACACTGGACATAATGGAAATTGTGCACACTGGACATGATGGGCACGAACCGTCATTCCTGTACTGTCTGCCAGGTATTTTTTTTTTTTTTTTCCAGTTTTTTTTGTGTGTGTGTTACATTTGGATGCTTTTATTTTTCTTTTTACTTAAAGAAATCTGAAACCTAGAAATTAAGCGAAAAGGCTGACGCTCCCAGCTTTGTCTAGTCATGTGCACCTTGAGGATATGGATAGTTTAATTACTATCTTATTAAATGTTTTTATGCTGCTCGTTCTGTGGGTAATCTTTTTCAGAACATGTCATTTTCCCCTCCTGGATGAGTTTGACCGCTCTGAAAATATCCCGGGTGGTTGACTGGAAAATTATTGAAAAAAAAAGACTCCCCCAAAACACCAACCAATCAAACAAAAAACAAGATGCAAAGCATATAAACGTACCCTCAATTTTCCAAACCGCTTATAAATCGGCCAAGTGCTTTGTGAGATAAAAACTAAAGGCAAAATAACGGTTTTAACGGTTATTTAACCGATGTACACTTTTGAAACTGGTATTTTAGT
>JAMYXO010002726.1:0-2500 GCA_033310375.1 Conus canariensis | reverse complement strand
TACAGGTCTTGTGAGCGACACCCCGGATCGATTCCCTCCATCTTGTGTCAACCAAGCAATCGACTCAACACATGCATGAAAACGAAACAAGGATGAAGGCTGTACATAACTCTGCACGTAAACAGAAGGAAACATTCGTTTTCTCCTGCAGCGTTAAGAAGCAGTTCAGGCAGTAAAAAAAGTTACCGCTCGCAAGGCTATATCGCTTTTGAACTTTTATCAAATAGGGGCCCATCTTTTATAAGGTTACGGAGTCTTTCAACCATGAGGAAGTCATCTCCTGCAGGTTATATATCGTCTTTCAGCTGGTAGGAATTTTCGGCTTGCATTAGTTGCAAGACATTTTTTTTTTCTCAGTCATTTAGGCAACAGGAATTTATCTCTGGCAAGGTGATAGAACCGTTCATCCTGTAGGTATTAACAGTTTAGCAAGGTTATGGAGTCTTTCACTTAACACGAATCGATCTCTTTTGAGACTGTGGAGCGTTTTAAGTCAGGACTTCGCCCCGTCCGAAAATCATTTGTTTTCAGTCAGGAAGAATTTACCTCTTGCAAAGCCAGAGAGCCTCCCAAACAATACGAATTTACTTCTTGCAAGGATATTTAGGCAGCAGGAATTTGTTTCTTGTAAGGTCATCGAGAATGTCAACGGGCAGGAATTTGTCATTGCAAGATTGTGAAGTTTTCCAGCTAGTTGGACGTTATCTCATCATGCAGCCTTCAGGGCAGCAGGAATTCATCTGTTGCAGGTCAAAGTACGGAGTTTTGCAGTGACTAGGATTTATCTGTTGCGAGGTTACAGAGCCTTTTAGCCAGCAAGAGTTTACCATCAATGCAAGGTTATGGAATCTTTCAACCAACAGACTTATCTGTTTCAAGCTTATGGGGGAATTCGGGTAGCAGGGGTCTTAAATCAGCAGAAAATTATTTCTTAAAAGTCACAACGTCTTTAATCAACCGAAGACCTGCAGAACTGGAAAGCTGAATTGTACAAAAGAAAATGCACTGGTTTGTAAATAAAGGTAGGTGCGCTACAGTTGATAATATACGTGTATAATTTATCTCTTTTAACATATACACAACCGATGCAGAGACAAACGCTTATAATATCTTACGATGCACCATGCATGAATGTCGAAAGCGAACACCTGATTACAACCAAACATTTCAACTTTAATAGAAACCATAATGTACTTAATTCAGTGGGTTAAACAAAGTAAGACTGTAATCACCATGCGTCTACTATCCCTGCAAGTTCAAGTCTGTTGTATGGATCCTTGATAAATTTTGTAGGTTTTCTTTTTAGATCTGCGTATTTATATGACGTAAATGGTCATCCTGTATATGAAATTAATGAAGGTCGAAGGTCAAATGTGAAGGTTACATCGTTAGGCTATGAAACGGTATAGAAGCAACAGGATTTCCTTCTTGTCGCCAGCGTTTGTTGAACGTTGCACTGTGGCGATTCATTGTGAGACTTGGGTATGATTCCTTTGGCAATTCTGGACCACAGCTCAAAAGTCAAGTTTAGAATATGGCAAAAATACACATGTCGCGTACGCGTGATAGCTCCTGGGTCTCGCACTCATATTTCATCAAACTTGGTTCAACGATTACTTAACGCGAGAGTTCCTGGTGTGTGTGTGTGTGTGTGTGTGTGTGTGTGTGTGTGTGTGTGTGTGTGTGTGTGTGTTTTAAGGATATGATTATAATGTCATAGGTCAAGGTCAGAAAATGACTGGGGGGTGGGGGTGGGGGGGTTAGGGGTGGGAAGCCAAAACATCTAATAGAGACATGGTAGTATTTAAATCTAGCATAACCCCCCCCCCCCCCCCCCCCCCCCCCCCCCCCCCCGCGCTTCAACTTTTTGCCTCAATCCTATCCGCAACTGACAGTGACAGTCACAGTGAACCGTGGGCCGCTGGGGGTCGTACATGAATTTCTCTCTCTGAGTTGTAAGGTGACGATGACCAGGAGGTCAACAACAGGATCAGCAAAGCAAACCAAGCATTTGCCATGCTCAAGCCCATCTGGAGATCCACTGGCTTCAGCGTCCCCACCAACACCAGGATCTTTAAGTGCTTTGTCCTCCGTGTTCTTCTGTACAGCTGAGAAAGCTGGACGATCAATGTTTCGATCGAGCAGAAGCTGGAAGTGTTCCAGAGATGAGCCTGCTGTGTATTCTCATGGCCTTGTCAAACGCAGCCAGTCTACAAATGTAGTAATCTGCGGAATGCCAAGCGCCATTACGTTCAGTGTGAGAAGGTAACGGTCACTGATCCATTGTTATCGATACATCCCGTTCATGTTCGTACTATGACGTAAAACACACTTTTTGTCTGTTTATTTTGAGAGGATCAAAAGACGGGAGACAAACCCAACACACACACACACACACACACACACACACACACACACACACACACACACACACATTGAACAAAAAAAGTGCACAAAACAGGAGATTGGCACGCGCGCGCAAGCAAGCAAGCAAGCAAGC
>JAMYXO010002725.1:15000-17500 GCA_033310375.1 Conus canariensis | reverse complement strand
ATACCTATATGATAGATAGATATATACAAGACAAGACAAGACAAGACAAGACAAAGTTTTATTTGAGCTAGGCCATCTGCCCATGTCAAGGGGGGGGGGGGGGGGGGGGGGGGGGCGTAACAAAGGGAAATCATATCATAATATTGTACATAAGATGAATAAAGTTAATTGGTACCGTCTTTAATCGCGAAAAGAGGGGGAAGGGATAGGACAGGTCGAGGGGTTGGGTAGGGATCGGGTGGGATGGGGTGGGGGTTGAAGCATGACAAAAACTAGCATGTTCATAAGTCTGCAAAAATTGATCATTAAACATCATATATACATTGATTTCTGAAAGTAAATGCTTTAGACAGATACAGGGCAAGAGGCATACACATTCTTGTATCTGAAAGCAAAAGGCTTAATTTAAACGCATTTGGGTGGGAACGGTATTTGGGTGGGATATACATTTCTCGGATAGCTTTATAGTAAGTACAAACCAATATAAAATGTAATTCTGATTCTTCAGAATTAGGACAAAAAGGACAGCTAGTGTTTTCTTTCCTTTTAGAATATCTATATCGGTGGGGTTTCAACTGTGAGACACGAGTCTGACTCTTGACAAATGTTTTCTGAGAGCAGGGTTTTTAACCGTGAATAGATATGTCGGGACATCACACAATTGCCTGAACGAAGAATAGAATCTGAATCTTTCTTTTGCCATAATTTTAGAATCAATATCCTGTAAATGGCAATCAAATAGTCTTTGCTTAAAGATGGACACAAAATATTTAACATTTTCAACTCCTTGGTTCTCCCAAACGAAACCAAAGCCGTTTCTAAACAAAGTAAAGCATACGTTGGCTACCCAGTTCTTCTTACCGTTGCAAAACAGAGCATAAAGCATTTTGTAAGATTTCTTTGGAATACGGCTTTCGTCCATACGGGTTAGTTTTAACCAATACTTGATACATTTTATAGATGTCTGAATATAAAGTGGGTATCTCCCAGATTCACAGTACACAAGTGCGCTTGGTGTTTTTATACTCACATTCAACAGACGTTTGATGGCTAGTAGATGAACTCTTTCAATAACTGTATGATCTGCTGTCAGGCCCCACACCTCAGATCCATATGTTAAGATAGGCTGAATTTGGCAATCAAAAATTTTAAAGAAAAGTTTGGATTATTTTCTCCAAGTGACCATAGAAATTTCAAAACACTAGAAACACACCTCTTCGCTTTCAGAGCCATATCCTCCAGTGAGTATGAAAACGTTAAACCTGTAGATACTATCACTCCGAAGTATTTATATTCATTTACTATTTCTAGCTGGACACCTTTATAGAACCATTTTTCTCGACAAGCGATATGACCCCCTTTTCTAAATATTACTATTTTAGATTTTTCTTCATTGACAGTTAGTTGGAGTCTGTCAACAGTGCTACTTAATACGTTCAGCTGGTGCTGAAGACCCACTATGGTGTGGGAAAGAAGAACGACGTCATCGGCAAATAACATGATAAGAATCTGTAACAAGTCAGGTGATAAGCTTATTCCGTGTTTACCATGTGTCACAATGTCATTAGCAAGTTCATTAATTAACAGAGAAAAAAGAATAGGGCTGCAGTTGTCCCCCTGTTTTAACCCACGGGGGCACATAAAAGTTTCAGTAAGATCATTATTTGCTCGGACTCTAGCTTTCACAACTTGATATATACTCCTAATAGCTCGATACATTTTGCCATGAATACCATTTTTACGAAGAATTAACCACAAATGATTTCGATTTACTAAGTCAAAGGCTTTTTTAAAATCAATAAACGCAGCATAAAGTTTCTTTCCAGAAGACAACTGTTTTTGCACCAGACTTATTAAAGTAAATATGTGATCAACTGTACTATAGCCCTTTCTGAATCCGCCTTGTGATTCGTTTAACATATTATTTTCTTCCACCCATTGTGTCAAGCGTTTATTTATGATATAAGTATACAGTTTGCCGCAAATGTTTAGCAATGAAATACCTCTGTAGTTGTCAGGCGAATTAATATCGCCTTTTTTTGTGTATTGGGTGTATAACTGATTCGGACCAGATAAGTGGAAAAGTCCAGAATCATACAATTTGTTGAAAAATTTGGTGATGAATGAAATAATTAAAGGAGGAGCGTGTTTATAAAACTCGCCATTAAATCCATCTGGTCCGGCCGCTTTTCCATTCTTTAAAGCTCTGATTGCGTCTTTAATCTCCGATACTGTTATTTCTGAATTTAAAGTGGTGTTCTCTATAATTCTATTATTAGCAAACCACTGACTCTCGAAACACACATCTTCCTGAATGTTATTTCTCTGTAATATTTCATCTTGGATAGAATTATCATTGAAAACCTTATAGAAGTGATCATACCATTCATCTATTGTGATAGAAGTGTCTGGAATTTTAGTGAAAACTCTTGATTTTATAGTTCTCCAAAATGTCTTGGAATCGTTTATATTTGCGTCTAGTGAATCTAGCGTGCGCGTT
>JAMYXO010002725.1:5000-10000 GCA_033310375.1 Conus canariensis | reverse complement strand
GTGTGGTGCGTGCGTGCGTTGGTGTGTGTGTGTGTGTGTGTGTGTGTGTGTGTATGCGCGCGCGTGTGCGCGCGTTTGTGTGTTTGTGTACACGTTTCTGCATTTGTGTGTACACATATTCACACACATACACACACACACACACACACACACACACACACACACACACACACACACACACACACACACACACACACACACACACATGGAGTAAAGGAGAGGCAGACAAACAGACACACAAACAGATAGATACACAGACAGACACTCTGGCAAGATAGTAAAGCTGGATGGATAGATAAAATGACAGACAGACAAACAGACAGATAGATAGATAGATACATAGATAAATAGATAGATAGACAAACAGACAGGCAGACAGATCGGTAGATATGTTCACACACATATATACATACATACATACATACATATATGCGTATTTATACAATACATACATATAAACAAATTGACAGAGAGGAAGAGACAGAGAGAGAGAGAGAGGAGAGAGAGAGAGAGAGAGAGAGAGAGAGAGAGAGAGAGAGAGAGAGACAGACAGACAGACAGACAGACAGACAGACAGACAGAGAGAGAGAAAGAGATAGAAACAGACAGACAGACAGACTGAGACCGGGACAGAGAGATTATCTGTTTGCATAATGTCCAATCCCCTGAGCGCATACACATCCCTATAACCACCACAACCAGAAAAAACAAATCATCTTCATCCTCGTCACAGCCTCCACGTTGAATTCACAGTGTCCACCTCTTTAATCAACAGGTCATGTCCTTTCCTCCCTTCATGATCCATTTGCCAAGAAGAAATTAATTTACTAGAACCAAGCAGTCTGGGTTTTGACGTCTTGAGGGCACAGTTTAATCCGATCTTTTAGCTAATCAAACCGCGTCTTGCCCAGTGCTGTCTTAGTGCCCCAGAGGGACGGCGGAGTTTGGAGAAGAAGAGAGTCAGTGACAGAGATGGAATGGGGTTGGAGCCAAGGTGATGAATGCTTTCGATTTTTCTCCCCCAGACCACCGGCCCCTCCACACTCCCTATTACCTGAGCACTTCACTCGCTTATGGTAGCACTGGTTTCTTTGCGAAGTCTGGACAAGAAGTACCTGTTTTGCTTCTTAAAGCGAAAACGGATCGCAGGAAGATTGCATACACTAGTTTTTCACTCCATCCCGTCTTTGCTTAGCAACATAAAACAAATACACATATTTTTTCCATCTCATTATCGTTGGTACAGTACTAATCCGCAAAAATTCTTTTTTTAATTCCTGTTCTCTGCGTTTTCTTTTCTTTATTTTCTTAATCTGATTTTTGTAAGGAAAAAAGGATATTAACCCAGACATAAGACAAATAAATACGTCTGATTTTTTTCTCATTGGAATTTTAAGATTTATCCCAAAATCACCCCAGAAGAGTACATGGGCAACTCTAAACAAAATGTTTGAAATGTAACATCAAGCCAAATGACATCTTAAATGAGACATGGAACAGTAAACGGTGAATAATAAACAATTAAGGTAGTTCATGCTCCTATGATAACAAAAATTGCAGTCCCATAACTACAAACAAATGCTGCTTGGGACACGCTCAGCAGAAAAGACAATACAGAACACACTGATCAAACAAGAAAACATTCCCCAAAAGGATGTTCCAAGCTTCTCCATATGCATTGTACGAGACGCATCTACACAGCGACATCAGCTGGAGAAATGAACAAATTCAAATTAACAGTTGTCCAAGTCTGGCAATCAACATCCATTTTGAGTCCAGAGTGAGGAGATACGTGACTGTTCGTTCTTTATTTTCATTGTCTGATATGTTGTTTGTCCGTGTCCGTCTTGCCTGATGAAGACCAAAGAAGTCGAAACTGGTCGTCTTTGTCTTGTAATTCGTTTGTTTCTTTCGTTCGACGGCACAGTAATTTGTCTGTTAAGTGTGTTGACGACAGGGTTGTTCATTCCTTCATTTATTCATGTCCTCTTCATATATGTTTGATTATTTGACAAATGTTATATGAACATCACTCGCCCATTAGTTCATTCTTTTGTGTCGATATGAAGATGGGTGAGTTCAGCTGGAAATGTCAACATGGAAATAAACATAGAATCACTAAAACATCTAACAAAGGAACACACACATTACAAAACAGACACGACGTGTTTCGAACTATTGGGTCTTCTTCAGGCATGACAAACAATTTCGAACACACACACACATACACACATACACACACACACACACACACACACACACACACACACACACACACACACACACACACACACACACACGCACGCACGCACTATCGCACGCACGCGCCTGCAGGCACGTACATACGTGCACATCCAACTAATATGGATGGACGTACGACGATATGCCTGATCGCTTGCAAGCTAGACACAAAGCCAGAATGTTGAAGATTATTTTTGAGATGTTATTATTATGTCTACCGAAGCAGACACTGTAAGAGTAAAGAAAAGGACAATGACGAGGTAAAAAGCATATTAGCATGCTCAACAGAGCAACATTTCTTTCGAATAATTACCGAACTCTAAGATCGTTGCAATTACCCCCTCCCCCTTCCCCCCCCCCCCCCCACCCACACACACACACACCCCAACCTAACCTTTTCGGAAGATGTTAGAATAAATGGGAAAGTGGCAGGGAGCAATTTTTCAATGCGAACTGCATCCCCATGTTTAGAAGAAAAAAAAATTGAGCTTTTCTTTCGCAGTTTCAAACTCTTCTTTTTTTTCTCGTTATCATTGTCCCATTATTTTATGCCATGCGTGTCTGTGTGTGTGTCTGTTTTTAAGAAACTCTGCTTTTCTTTACCCTTTGAAATGCCAGGAGGTGAATTGTTATGAAAATGAATCTTGGCCTTTTTGAAATAATCTGCTTGTAGTTTCCACTATGTTGCAGTTCTCTTTGAAGTGATTGCTGTTTATTTCATTTGCAGCCGTTCGTTGTTTTCTCCATTTGTTGAATACGTTCTTAAGACTGTTTTATAAAAAGCCCTTTAAATGTGTTTACGTGTTAAGATTAATACCCTTTTAATGTTTTTGTTTTCCTTTATAATCTGGGCACCATGTTGCGGGAGTTGTCCACTTGACTGGGCTCTGGCTTTTCACTCTGCGACAAAGTTTCTCCCGTATTTTAAAGTTTAAAGGTTTTTGATGATTTTCGGCGATGGAAATAACGACACAGCTGTCAAGCTTCCACACCATTGTGTTGCACACGTCATAATAATCTGTAATAATTGAATTGTCATGTAGTACATTTTACGTGTACTGCATGTAAATATGTTAACATCATGACAGGAGTGAATTTTCTGTTGGTTCTCCGTAGATAATGCCACGGAAGGGCCCTGTGTAGTAGACTGAGCCATAATGAAATCCATAAAGAATTTAACATAATCACTGTGAGGCTTGTGACAGCAATATCGTTATAATTGTCTTCTGCATCTTCCTCATGTTGTTCTTATCGCAGCTGTAGCAATTGCTCCCAGTGTTGTGGTTCTTTTTGCTGCCGTTCTTGCTGCTGCTATTGTTGTCGACCTTCTTCAGAGAGGCAAGGATAGATAGGATCCATTAGTGAGCTTAATGAACTCTTCATAAAGCGAAATGTGAATGAGCCCTTCTATCTTGCGGAGCGGTGTTCAGAGAGAGAGAGAGAGAGAGAGAGAGAGAGAGAGAGAGAGAGAGAGAGAGAGAGTGCGTGTGTGTTTGTGTGTGATGTGTGTGTGTGTGTGTGTGTGTGTGTGCGTGCGTGCGTGCGTGCGTGCGTGCGTGTGTGTGTGTGTGTGTGTGTGTGTGTGTGTGTGTGTGTGTGAATATTTAGAAATTGTAAGAGTAGTTGTTATCGCTGGTAGGTTTCCACCGTTAGTTACTAGCTGGCCCCGTTTGCTCCTCTGACCTTGCTACCATAATGGTAAAATATAATGGAACAAGTAAAGTGTAATTTGCACATCACTATTCATTCTCTGTGGTTAACAGGCACAGATGGAACAAATCATCCTAAATCTGGAAAGATCTGAAAATATGCATAATCCGTTGGTGCTTGTTATTCCTGCTGCGTGTCATCGCCAGGCCTCTGTGAGTTGGTTTCAATAGCGTGAAGTAAAACGGCGATCTTTCATGCTTCATCACTTTTGACATTCTTGACAAACTGGATAGAAACGTTGTTGCCCTGAGTGCCAACATAATGCATAATGCAACCGAAAACAAGTTTATTGCCATCATTTTTGAAAGAGGTATATAGGTCGTAACTTCAAACAACAAGCGGTGGTTTTGTCGCAGGTACCAATGGATTCAACAGAATTTTTCAGAGTCTTGTACTAGAGCCGGTGCTTGATTTATTGGCGAAAGGCGAACAACCATTGTTCTTCTCGGGATTATAAAAGTTGAAATTTCAGTTGAGCACAATTCAGAAAAGATTAGTAATATAGTAGAGATAAGAATATTCCGGGAGTAAGAAATCTCCAGTTTGAATATGGTTTTCGTTCAGACCATTGATAGAGTTGACTTTCCTGATTTCCAGTCACGCACAATTGCTCATATATGACGAGAAGAAGATGAGGTGTAGAAAATGGACTGTACTGGCAACGACGGTGGAGAGAGAGGGAGAGGGAGAGAGAGAGAGAGAGAGAGAGAGAGAGAGAGAGAGAGAGAGAGAGAGAGAAAGAGAGAGAGAGAGGGACGGAGAGGGAGAGAGAGAGAGAGAGAGAGAGAGAGAGAGGGGTGGGTGTTTTCACAAAGAGGGTGAGTTTGGGGGGGGGGGGGGGTTAAGGAGGTGAGAGAGAGAGAAAGAGAGAGAGTGAGAGAGAGAGAGATAATATTTTCATAAAGAGGGTCTGGGTGATGCGTGGTTAAGGAGGTAAAGTGCTACATTACAAAAAATAAATGATAATAATAAAAACATTTTAAAAAAAAGAAAAAAAAGAAAAAAAGCGAAACCAAACAAAACAACACTGAATGCAATCCACTGTCTCT
>JAMYXO010002724.1:17500-20000 GCA_033310375.1 Conus canariensis | reverse complement strand
TGGTGTGTGTGTGTGTGTGTGTGTGTGTGTGTGTGTGTGTGTGGTGTGTTGGTGTGGTTGTGCGCACGGTTGTGTGTGGAGGGGGGGGGGGGGGGGTGTGTGTGTGTGTGTGTGTGGTGGGTGGGTGTGTGTTGGTGTGTGTGCGGGGTTGGCGGACTTTGCGGCGCGCGTGTGTGTTGTGTGTGTGTGTCATGCGGACTTTTAGGAGTGCGTGTTTTGTGTGTTGGTGTTGTGTGTGTGCGTGGGCGTGTGTGTGTTGTTGTGTGCGTGACGCACGGTTGTGTTGGTGTGGTGTTTGTTGGTGGTCGCGTGTTGTATTGTGTGTTGTTTGGGTGTGTGGTGTTGTGGGTGTTTGGTGTCGTGGAGCACGGCATGCGTCTGTTTTGTGTCGTGTGAGTGACGTTGTTAGCGTGCGCGTGCGCAGCGGTGTGTGTGTGTGTGTGTGTGGGTGTGTGTGTGTTGTGTTGGTGTTGCGTGCGGTGTGCAGCGCACGTGTAGTGTGTAGCCGGCACGCGTGTGCGTGTGTTGTGTTGTCGAATGGGAGTGGAAGGGGCAGGATGGTGTGTGGTTTGGTGGGTCGTGTGGTGTGTGTGGTGGTGGTGTGTTTTGCTGGTGGTGTGGTTGTGAGTGTGGGCGGCGCGCACTTGTGTGTGGTGTGTGTGTTGGTGTTTAAGGGCGAGCGCAGCTTGCGTGCGCCGTGGTGCGGTGGTGCAGCGGGTGTTTGTGTGGTGGGTGTGGTGTTTGTTGTCGTGTGTTGTCGTGCGTCGCAGCTTTGTGTGTCGTGCGTGCGCGACCTGTTGTGTCGTGATGCGTTTGTGGTGCATGCCGCGCGCGCGTGTGTGTGTGTGTGGCGTGTGGGAAGGCTGTCGGTGTGGTGTGGTGTGGTGTGTGTGGTGTGTGTGTGTGTGTTGTTGTGTGTGGCGTGTGTATGTGCGGTGTTAAGCGTGCGCTCGGCTGTGCCTGTGTGTGTGTGGTGTGTGGTGGTGTGTGTGTGTGTGTGTGTGTGTGTGTGGTGTGTGTGTGGTGTGTGGTGGTGCGTGCGTGCGTGGTGTGTATGTCTGTTGGACGTAGCCGTATATGTACGATGTGTGTGCACATGCGTGTATCCATGTATGAATGAGTGAACGACGGTGAGAATGAGACTGAACGACGATGACCGATGACTGACTGACTCGATGACGACGAACAAATGACTGAACGATCGACTGAATCAATGAAGAACCGTCCTCACGATGAATGACTGAAACGACCGATGACCGAATGAATGAACGAACGATCGGCTGACCAACTGAACGAATGATTGACTGAACGGCGATGACCGACTGAATGCTGACTTGACGAACGATTGACGAATGAATGACGAACGGCCACTGACCGGATGAATGACTGAATGACCGACTAACAGAATGAATGAATGAACAATCGACGTCGACTGAGAATGATCTGATCGATCGACTGAACGAATGAATGAATGCGACTGAATGAATGAATGACTGAATGGCCGATAAAGCGACTGAACGAATGAATGTCTGTTTTATAACTGACGACTGAACGAACGAATGACTTGACGACCGACTGAACGACGGATGACCGACTGAAGGAATGAATGATGAACGACCAATTGACGACTGACGATGAATGACTTAAAGACCGACCGACCGAATGAATGAATGCATAAATGGATGAATAACCGTCTGACGGACTGAACAATGCATGATGACGACCATTGAACGATGAATAAATGACCGATCGACTGATGTGAACAGTCGACTGACAACTAAACGACGAACGACCGACTGACTGAACGACCGATGATCGACTGAACGATTGAATAATTGAACGATCAATGACGGAGTGAACGATTGAATGACTGAACGACCGACTGACTGCTGCACGAAGAGTATTGAAGACCGACGGAATGCCTGAACGACCGATGACCGATGAATGCCTGAACGTGTTGCCGTGTGCGAGCGTGCAAGGCGTTTGTTTGTGTGTGTGTGTGTGTGTATCTGTCTGTCTGTGTGCTTGTCTGTGTGCCTTCCGATCGCAAGCGTTTGTGTGTACGAGTGCGTGCGCGACCATGTTTGTGTTCGTGATTGCGTTTGTGCGTGCACATGCGCGCGCGCGCGAGTGTGTGTGTGTGCGAGCGTGTAGGCGCAAGCGCATGTCTGTGTGTGTGTGTGTGTGTGTGTGTGTGTGTGTGTGTGTGTGTGTGTGTGTATGTGTGTGCGCGTGTGTATGTGCGAGTGTGTAAGCGTGATCACGCTCGCGCTTGTGCCTGTGTATGTATGTGTGCGTGTGTTTGGGTGTGCGTGTGCGTGTGTGTGTGTGTGTGTGTGTGTGTGTGTGTGTGTGTGTGTGTGTGCGTGCGTGGCGTGCGTGTGCGTGCGTTGTGTATCGTCTGTTTGGACGTAGCCGTATATGTACAGGAATGTGTGTGCACATGCGTGTATCCATGTATGAATGAGTGAACGACGGATGAACGAATGAATGACTGAAC
>JAMYXO010002724.1:0-12500 GCA_033310375.1 Conus canariensis | reverse complement strand
GCCCCTCTCAGGATCAGCTTCATTCTCAGATCTGCATATGACCTTCTGCCCTCAAATGCAAACCTGGTGAAGTGGGGGAAAACAGACGATCCTGCATGCCCCCTCTGCCATGAAAAACAAACAGTGGAGCATGTCCTAAGCTCATGTAAAGTAGCCCTGGCTCAAGGAAGGTACACATGGAGGCACAACCAAGTGCTCAAAGAAATTGTACAAGTAGTCTGGGCTAGTACCAACACCACAAAAGGGAAAATCAGGACTCCAAAAGCACCCGCAACATTCTTCACGGCAGGAGGCAGCAAATCATGGCCAAGAACAACAGTGCCACTCGAAACATGCAGGCAGAGTCTGCTGGACGGGGCAGATGACTGGGAGTGCACTGCAGACCTCCCAGAATGGAAGAGTCACCCAGAGATCATCAGCAAGAGTGGCATGAGACCAGACATAGTAGTCCACTCTAAGTCAACCAAGCAGCTGATCATGATCGAGCTCACGGTGCCATATGAGAACAGAATGGAGGCAGCTCAAATCTACAAGACTGAAAAGTATGCTGATCTGGCAAACAGCCTGAGGAGAGAAGGCTATCAGGTCAAAGTCCTCACTGCAGAAATTGGAGCTAGGGGGTTTGTAGGAACGTCTGCATACAGCCTCATGAAACAGCTCTCAGTTGCAGGGAAGGAAAAAACCAGAGCCCTGAAAGCAATGGCAGAAGCGGCAGAGAGGTGTTCAAGCTGGATCTGGTCAAGGAGGAACAAAAGTGAACTTCATAAGGCTTAATTTCCCTACAAATATCAGGTGTCCCTGTGGCTCAGTGGTTAAAGCGCGAGTCATTAAGTGGAAAATGAGCATGTCCAGAGGGTCATGGGTTCGAATCCCAGCCATGGCTCGTCCCAAGATGGAAAAAAGGGGCAGCAGAGGGACATCCGGAGTCATGAACCGGGTGTGGCCCAACCCCCTAGAGTGTCAGGAGATAAGGGCCGAAACACTTGCTTGAAGGGGGCTTCTCTTCTGAGGACTCTCTGCTGCCACGCTCTCCACGAGTTTCTTTCTACTGATGCATGGGTAAACCATTGACTTCCGGGAATAGGCCGGAGGACGTCCGGGAAAGACCGGAGGACACTGGGAAAGACCAGAACCAAGGGCTCTGTGGGCTGGCTCCCCACTTTGCCTTAAACATGTGGCTACAAAGAATAAAAGGAAAAGATGCTCCCAGGATTCACCGAAAGGGGGAGAGAATGATGAATCCATCGGTGCTCAACCAATCATGACTGCAAATCCCAAACGGACTATGAACATGGACCAAATGGAATATCCATGTGTCTGTGGAAAGCGTTTCGCTACCACCCGTGGCATGAAGATCCACAGAACAAAGATGGGATGTGTGAAGCCTCATCTGAATGAGCAGCAGCGCACTGCATCAGCAGATAAGACGTCGGAAGACCAAGGCCAGGATTTAAACCACAGTGCCAAGGACATCCACGCTGTTGGTTCGGATGAGGAATTTGCACAGGCCCTCGATGCCAGGCGCCTGAAACTCAACCTGCCACGAGCAAACGAAACTGAAGATTGGGAGAAACTGGATGCAAAAATCGTCCAAAGACTCGATGCACTGATAGGGAAAAGCACCCTGGAACACAAACTAGCCACATATGGGGACATTGTGTATGCCACATGTAGAGACGCCTATGGAGCAAAACTACCCAAAGAGAAAACACCTCCAAAGAAATCCAGACGCCAAGAAAAGATGGACAAGATCAGGGTCCAAAAGAAAAACCTCAAGATGCAAATGAAGACCGCACTGCCAGCTGAAAAACAAGGCTTGGAAAAACTGTGGAAAGACTTGAAAGAAAAACACAGTGCCCTCAGCAAAGCGGAATCTGCGAGGAGGAGGAAGAGCAAAAAGAAGAAGACACAAGAGCGCTTCTTCAGAGATCCCTTCCAGTTTGCCAGAACACTGTTTGAGCAGCCAAAATCTGGGACCCTAAGTGTGGACAAAGGAGTTCTTGAGCAGCATCTGAGGAAAACATACTCTGACCCACAGAGCAAAGCACCACTCGACATTCAAGGTCTGGTGTGGCCAACCAACCCTGAGGAACAGTTCAATGGCAAGCCTCCAACGTTGGCGGAAATCAAGAAGGTGGTCGACAAAGCCAGAGCCAAATCATCACCAGGGCCAAACGGAATACCTTACCAGCTTTATAAGAAATGTCCCAAGGTGCTGGAGTGGCTCCACAGGCTGCTGCGATCGGCTTGGAGAAACCAGAAGATCAGCGGCCAGTGGATGACGGCAGATGGTGTGTACATCCCCAAAGAGCAAAACTCAAGTGACATTAGCCAGTTCAGGCCAATATCACTACTGAACGTCGAAGGGAAAATCTTCTTCTCTGTCATGGCAGCAAGGCTGACCAAGTACCTGATGGAAAACAAGTACTTGGATGTGTCAGTCCAGAAAGGTGGCATCCCAGGCGTGGCTGGCTGTGTAGAACACGCCACAATGATCTGGGACGCAATCCAAAAAGCAAAAACAGAAAAGAGAGACCTGGACGTAGTGTGGCTTGATCTGGCAAACGCCTATGGATCTGTGCCCCATGAGATGATACAGTTGGCTCTTGAGATGTACCATGTGCCAAAGAACATCCGCGACATGCTCAAGAAGTACTTCAATGGCTTCTCAATGCGGTTCTCTACCAAGGAGTACACAACAGACTGGATCAACTTGGAAGTGGGTATTGCAATGGGCTGTGCAATTTCCCCAATACTGTTCGTGCTGGCAATGGAACTCATCTTGAAAGCAGCAACAAACAACGCGAGACAAACAGACCTTGGCGATGGATACAAGATGCCTCCTCTCAAGGCCTTCATGGATGACACTACAGTGATTTCATCCAGAGAAGACGAGACACGTCATGTGCTGGAGAGGCTGGACGACATAGTTGCCTCATCCAGAATGAAGTTCAAGCCAAAGAAATCACGGAGTCTCTCACTGAGGAAAGGAAAAGTGGCCGGATCTGTGGTCTTCAGTGTTGCCAACCAGGCCATTCCAACAGTCACAGAAGAACCAGTCAAGAGCCTTGGAAGATGGTATGATGATACGCTGAAAGACACACAAAGAGCAAAAGAAACCAAGCAGATGGCGGAGGAAGGCTTGGAGACCATTGACCAGTGTGGGCTCCCTGGCAAATACAAGGTCTGGTGTCTGCAGTTCATGCTGATACCAAAGCTGCTATGGCCTCTGATGATATACGACATCTGCACCAGCATAGTGGAGGCAATGGAAGCCAAAATCAACAAGTTCACAAGGAAATGGCTTGGTGTCCCACCCTGTCTGACTGACATAGCGCTGTACTGTCGCCAAGCAAAGCTGAAACTACCCTGAAATCCATCCTGGAGGAATACAAAGCAGGGAAGATCAGACTTCAAAGCATGCTGGAGGACTCAGGAGACAAGGTGGTAGAAGCAATCAAGCCCCAGCTGAAGACAGGCAGAAAATGGAAAGTTCAAGAGGCGATGGATTCTGCAAAAGAAAGTCTCAAGATCAGAGAAATAACAGGACACACACAGACCAACAGACAAGGACTGGGGGTGACCAAAACTGAATGGTGGTCAAAGGCCAAAGGAAAAGCCAAAAGAGACATGATGATTCAGGAGATGAGAAAAGAAGAAGACCAAAAAAGACTCCAAAAAGCAGTCCAGCAGAGCCAGCAAGGGCAATGGACAACGTGGGAGAATGCACTCCAAAGAAGTCTCACTTGGAATGACATTTGGCACATGGCCCCTCTCAGGATCAGCTTCATTCTCAGATCTGCATATGACCTTCTGCCCTCAAATGCAAACCTGGTGAAGTGGGGGAAAACAGACGATCCTGCATGCCCCCTCTGCCATGAAAAACAAACAGTGGAGCATGTCCTAAGCTCATGTAAAGTAGCCCTGGCTCAAGGAAGGTACACATGGAGGCACAACCAAGTGCTCAAAGAAATTGTACAAGTAGTCTGGGCTAGTACCAACACCACAAAAGGGAAAATCAGGACTCCAAAAGCACCCGCAACATTCTTCACGGCAGGAGGCAGCAAATCATGGCCAAGAACAACAGTGCCACTCGAAACATGCAGGCAGAGTCTGCTGGACGGGGCAGATGACTGGGAGTGCACTGCAGACCTCCCAGAATGGAAGAGTCACCCAGAGATCATCAGCAAGAGTGGCATGAGACCAGACATAGTAGTCCACTCTAAGTCAACCAAGCAGCTGATCATGATCGAGCTCACGGTGCCATATGAGAACAGAATGGAGGCAGCTCAAATCTACAAGACTGAAAAGTATGCTGATCTGGCAAACAGCCTGAGGAGAGAAGGCTATCAGGTCAAAGTCCTCACTGCAGAAATTGGAGCTAGGGGGTTTGTAGGAACGTCTGCATACAGCCTCATGAAACAGCTCTCAGTTGCAGGGAAGGAAAAAACCAGAGCCCTGAAAGCAATGGCAGAAGCGGCAGAGAGGTGTTCAAGCTGGATCTGGTCAAGGAGGAACAAAAGTGAACTTCATAAGGCTTAATTTCCCTACAAATATCAGGTGTCCCTGTGGCTCAGTGGTTAAAGCGCGAGTCATTAAGTGGAAAATGAGCATGTCCAGAGGGTCATGGGTTCGAATCCCAGCCATGGCTCGTCCCAAGATGGAAAAAAAGGGGCAGCAGAGGGACATCCGGAGTCATGAACCGGGTGTGGCCCAACCCCCCTAGAGTGTCAGGAGATAAGGGCCGAAACACTTGCTTGAAGGGGGCTTCTCTTCTGAGGACTCTCTGCTGCCACGCTCTCCACGAGTTTCTTTCTACTGAGGATGAATGACAGACAGGAACGGATGTGCAAAACATAAAACCGAAGAACGGCAGACGGGAGAAAAAGTGGACAACGTGGTCATGAACAATGACGGTCGAGAGGAGAAGACAACAACGACTAGAAAAGAATCAATGATGGATCAGAGGGGAAGAAGAGAACGCTAGAACGATAAATAAATGATGGGCTTGGGACAAACAGAAAAGATCGTGAGACTGATGACGGATTGAGCGAACTCGAGACTGATGAATGGTTACCGGCAGAACTTTGACAATTGTAGGGCGGAATGAGAGTAGGAGAAACGTTGATTGTGAATGGCAGACGCGATAGAAAAGGAGAACGCAATTGTGAATGAATGATGATGAGGAATGAGCGGAACTGTGATGAAAATGAATGACAGACGGAATGAGGAGAGAAGAGCATACTAACGGTGAATGTTGGACAGGATGAAAATGAGAGCGTGACAACTCTGAGAAACACCTGGATAACAATGACACAAAAAGCCTTTAAATCTGTGAAAATTTGACCAACGCAAATTAAACTCAACACCACTCAGATGAAGACGTTAACCGTCTCATACAGAAAGAAAACATCATAAGAAGATAGAGGAACTTTGCTTTGAGCTCTTTAAGAAAGAAAAAAGAAAAACAGAGCGAAAGAGATCGAAGTATGCTAACAGTTCAGAATTCATCGAATGGAGATGATTTTCCAACACTCTGTCGAGGAAGTTATAATAGCAGGAATGTCGCTGAAACGTAGCAAAGCTACAAGCTTTTACAAAAGCTCTGCAGAACTCCTGAATATGGTGGAAAGGCAATAACTGGTACATAAACTGCCATCTGCAACAAAATCTGTCACACTACATATACCTATATACAGACGCGACATGGACCTGGAAGAAAGAACCCAGTCATAGAAATGAGATGTCATTGCAAGATACTATACGTCAGATATACTGATCATGTCACCATTGAATAAGTGCGCCAGACCATCAAACAACACATCGCGCCATACGAAGATTTGCTAACACCAGCAAAGCAAAAAAACTGGTTCGGCATTGTCATGATGATCCAACGGCCCCGCTAAATTAATCGTCCAGGAAAGTGTTGAAGGAGAGAGACCAAAGAGAAGACAGAAAAAAATGGACTAACAACATTGCAGAATGAACAGTGAAACCGTCTGCACAGCCTAAGGCCTCGAAGCACAATCGACAACATTGGAGAAATCTGGTCAACAGTTCTTCAGTGCGATGCCCCAGTGACTTCACATGGACCTAGGAAACAGAAGTTGAATATTAGTGATACCAAGACAAAATCATTCTTGTATTTTAAAATGATTTTTCAAATCCAGAACGTGTGCGAGATTACAGGATTGAGCCATTTGTTAACATTTTTTTTTTTTTAATGATTTGGATACACGGCTTTAATATGTTCTCGAGTCTCAGAAAATAAAATGTTTACGTTATCAACTTTCTCAGAAGAGAAAATGTTCGTTTTTTCGCCTGTCGTCAGTGCAATAATAATCATTATCAAATTTGAAAAGTCGGTTCTCTCAGTGAGGCATGACAGGTACTGTTGGACCTAATGAAACAGATGAAATAACAAAATTGCATTTTTTGTAAAGTTTACTTGTATACTTTCTAACTGGCTGGAGAGAGACAGCGTGTGTCTAGGTCTTTTCAGATATTCGTTGCCAGAGTATACGAATACTTTGTTTTTTTTTGTATCCTCGACAGAGTGTTGGAAAATCATCTCCATTCGATGAATTCTGAACTGTTAGCATACTTCGATCTCTTTCGCTCTGTTTTTCTTTTTTCTTTCTTAAAGAGCTCAAAGACTTCAAATAAAAACAATTAGCTTTTGACAATTTATGTTATTCTGAAAGAAACAGTTAGCCAACTTCATGGTATGAATTCAATGTATTTGTATGTACCGGATTGCCAAGAGCCAGTTCGACAGCTCTACTGTCTGTAGATTGTATTTCATCAAATAAGCTGTGCAGGGCTGATAAACGAACTTTTAATTCATAAATGATTTTGATCTGACGAGGCTGGTAACTGCGGGGACGGAGGTTTATTGTTGTTGTTTGTATCTTGATCCCATAGTTAAGCATCAATTGCTGTAAATAACTATTGACCTTTTCCTTGCCGTCATTATCAATTTCTCAGTATGAAACTGCCAGTGATTTAACTAGTCAAGTGAGTATCCCAAAACTTCGTCTGGTGAATGTCGTAAAGTTTTGTCATCCAATACTTGTTGTAGCAATAATGTCGTATTCTCACCGTTAGAAATTCGTTATTAGCGTTTTCTCTCCGGAACATGCAAGCCCATATCGTTCCATGTACATGTTTAATGTATGCTTCAGTTCATAAATATTTTGTGCATAATTGATTACCTTCATCGTCTTAAATTTGCATTTGTCTGGATGGAAATATCGTATAAATATTATACCATATGCATTTCTTTTGATGGTACCTTAGGTAGGTCATAAGGAGATGGAAATATCCTATGAATATTATACAATATGCATTTCTTTGATGGTACCTTAGGTAGGTCATAAGGAGATGGAAATATCCTATGAATATTATACCATATGCATTTCTTTTGATGGTACCTTAGGTAGGTCATAAGGAGATGGAAATATCCTATGAATATTATACATATGCATTTCTTTTGATGGTACCTTAGGTAGGTATAGGAGATGAAATATCTTGAATTTATAAAATATGCTTTCTTTGATGGTACCTTAGGTAGGTCAAAGCAGGAGTAGCACACACAACAGAAGTAATAATGACACATTGAACGGCATGAATATTTGACATGATGACTAGATTTTCTGACTCTTACACATCCAGATTCACCAGATTAAAAGATTGCGCCATACATCTTCGTTTATTCTACTAATTTTCTAATTTTAAAGCAGTTTTTCAAGTTCTTTGTTATTGTAAGCTTTTTAGCGATAAACACGGCAATATAGTTCTATAACACAATACAAAACAGTAAAAGCAGGCTATATGACCTTCAAGTCAATGCCATAAAACAAAGAATCAATGAAGACGAATAGCAAACACAAGAGAAAAGGGTAAAAGTACAGAGAGAAAGAGACAGAAAGAGAGAGAGAGAGAGGGGGAAGGGGGGGAGGCAAGGAGGGAGAGAGAGAGAGAGAGAGAGAGAGGGGGGGAGGGAGGGAGGAAGAGAGAACACCGCGACTAACACCTAGTTAAGCCTTATTCGCAGCATTGTGAAGAGAGAGAGAGAGAGAGAAAAAAAAAGAAAAGAAAACTGCAAGAAAATCATGGGGTTAAGCCATGTTTGGTAAAGTCATTCAAGAACAGTACAATTCTTTAAAGCAACAGAAACTTCTTTCATTTGAGAAATCACAAACACATACTGTCCCCGCCCCCTTCCTTCTACACCTCTCCATCCCCATCTTTTCCCCTGTACTGTCGCTCCTCCACAAACACACCAATTTACATGGATGCGCCAAAATGCTGATTCATGCACCCCTCCTTGCCCCCCATCCCCGCACACACACACGCGCGCGCGCAACCAAGCACGCGTGGACACGCAAACACACACACAGGCGCGCACGCATATATATACCTACAAGCGGAAGCGCTCGATCGCGTGCGCACGCATACATGGATATATACAACTATGCGCGCGCAAACGCACTAATATATACATAAACAACCACGCCACACACTGCGCGGGTACACATAAACATACGCACGCACGCACACACACGCGCGCCCGCGCACATATACAACCATAGGCACGTGCGCAGGCACACATATACATATTCAACCATGCGCGCGCACGCAAGACGTTCGTATCACTCACACGATATATATATATATATATATATATTTATATATCAACAAAGCTTGCTCTTATGTCTTAGATTGAAGAAATAGGGGGAGATAAGCATTCATATGTGCAGTGGTAGATAATTCTGCCTAACTAACTGTATGTGCTTGAGTGGGGAAAAAATGAAATAAATGCTTCTCAAAATGAGCCTTCGGCAAGCTTATAGTCTCCAAGGGGGAGACATTCTCCAATGGGGAGGAAACTCACTAGCATATAACTCCTGGTCAGATATCGATATTTCGAAACTGATTGTTTCTCCTCAGTGACCGCGGAAAGTGGTAATTTGACTCCTCTGCCTTTTCGGTTTTAACAAGAATGCTATCCTAGAAAAGTCTGGTGTGCAATACCGTAGTATGTTTGTTGAGTTTTCAAAAAAACAACCAAAGGTGCCACCTAAGAAGCAAAAGAAAATCATGAAAGAGCAAAACAAGCTACATTTTCTTATGAAAAGTAGAAAATATAAAAAGATAACCTCTTAAGACACAAGTGCTGAGGGCCAGTTCTTGGAATGAATCCGCAAGGGACTAAATTACAATAAACTAATAAACTGAATATTTCTTGCAGTCACTGCAACACCAAGCTGCTCTGTAAGTTGCTGGAATGGTGCTCGGTATTTATATATATATATATATATATATATATATATATATATATATTATATTGTGGAAAATTCAACGTGGTTGTTATATAGTTCTTTGTTTGGATGTTCACAACTATGTATATATAGTGATGAACAATATGACGTCACACCGCCCAAGCAGTTCAATTTTTATTTGTCAACCTTTTGCCTGTCAAAAGGCTTCCTCAGGAACCCTGTACAATCACACTCACACACACACTCGCTCTCTTCCCACCCCCCCCACCTCTCCTCTCTCTCTCTCTCTCCTCTCACACACACACACACACACACACACACACACACACACACACACACACACCACACACACATACGGAAAAATAGACAGATCTACTTTTCCTATGTATACTTTTTTTCTTCTTCTTCCCACAGGCTTTTTAAAACGATCTTCCAGCATTTATTTTTTGACAACAAATAAAAGACCAACATTACTTTTAAACGAAAAGAAAGACGTCAAATGTTCTTTAAATCCCTTGTATGTGATATATGAATTTGGTCTTTGATTAACAGATATGGTCTGATCTTTCTGTCTGAAACTTTTGATTATCACAAAAGACGGCTCGACAATAATATATTGTTCTCCGAGAATGCATTCCTTGTGCTTTATCGAAAGATCTCATGGCAACAACGTTTTTTAATTTAATAGGATACACTCGGAATTTAAAATTATTATTTTTTTTAATTTTTCCGAATGTTATGCACAATTTCGGATTCGCAACATGGGGATTGTAACTGATAAACGGAACGGGAACTGGGGACGTGAGAAGGATGCATGATGGACAAGTGAAGAAAAGTATACTGTGCACAAAAAGAAACGCATATTTTCATCTCAGTCATTTCATGCGTCATTTAGCATTTAAAATATTACAACCACAGAAGAAATAAGACATCAATCTAATGTTATGTCTATTCATTATGCCTGACTATTCACACTGGACAGAGTTCCCTGCTATACGGGGCATGTTTCTGTCAAAATTTTCCTTAATATTTTCAGCGAAAAAATATGCGTTTCTTTTTGTGCACAGTATAGAACGAAGATCAATGGATGTGAGGAGAAGATAAAAATGATTATCATGAAACTGATGAATGATACTCTGGAGGAGGAAAGGAGTTTTAGAGCATGAACGATGGATGGGAGAAAAACATAAGAATGTTAAACAACGCGCGGGACAGGAAAGGGAGAACTGGATGGAGTTGTAAATGGTACGTCCATCCTACTGTTCAATACCACCGAAAGAAAAGTACAGGTGTAACAATGGAAATGACTGCATCGTAAGTTCGCAGCAATGCAGAAGAATAGGTTAGCAGTGTGTAAAAGGAACTGTTTGTGGCAGAGAAGAATGAAAGGGAAGGCGGGGGGCTGCAGGACTTCAAAAAGGTTGGAGGTTTAGTGGGAAAAGACCCAATATGACATAAGAGAATGGGGAATACGGAAACATGATGAATAACAATGTATAACAGGGGGTATGAACAGTAATGGAAGGGCTAAAGTATGAAAGTAGGGGAAGGAGGGGGGGGGGACTGAAGGGCCTCGGGTTCAAATCCATGAAATATTTAAAGAAGGCAACTGCAGTGGAGAAACAAGAACCACCGGACGGAGATGGAGACTGGAGGTGGTGTGCGTCCAATCCTCTCAGCATGTCCACGGCATGTTTATACGATAAAGTGGAAGTTCTGTGGAGATCATCAAGGAGTGAACTCTCAGCATGTCCACGGCATGTTTTACGATAAAGTGGAAGTTCTGTGGAGATCATCAAGGAGTGAACTCTCAGCATGTCCACGGCATGGTTTATACGATAAAGTGGAAGTTCTGTGGAGATCATCAAGGAGTGAACCTAGCAGTCAGGCATGTTTATGTAGTGGAAGTTCTTGGGAATCAGAGGACTTCAGCATGTCCACGCATGTTATACGATAAAGTGGAAGTTCTGTGGAGATCATCAAGGAGTGAACTCTCAGCATGTCCACGGCATGTTTGTACGATAAAGTGGAAGTTCTGTGGAGATCATCAAGGAGTGAACTCTCAGCATGTCCACGGCATGTTTGTACGATAAAGTGAAAGTTTGTGGAGATCATCAAGGAGTGAACTCTCAGCATGTCCACGGCATGTTTGTACGATAAGTGAAAGGTCTATGGGACATCAGGAGTGATCTCAGCATGTCACGGCATGGTTATACGATAAAGTGGAAGTTCTGTGGAGATCATCAAGGAGTGAACTCTCAGCATGTCCACGGCATGGTTATACGATACAGTGAAAGGTCTCTGGAGAACATCAAGGAGTGAACTCGATGTCCACGGCATGTTATACGATACAGTGAAAGTCTGGGACATCAAGGAGTGAATTCAGCATGTCACGCATGTTTATAGATACAGTGAAAGGTCTCTGGAGAACATCAAGGAGTGAACTCTCAGCATGTCCACGGCATGTTTATACGATAAGTGAAAGGTCTTGGGAACATCAGGAGTCAACCTGAAAAAGTAGCGAGTGGAGGGAAAACTGGACTGCAAAGTACAATATCCTGGTGTGAAAGAACGCAAATGAGAAGCACAAGAAAGTAAGTTAAAAAAAGTTGTGGGGGCAAGGGAAAAGGTGGGATATAATTATATAAAGAGTTATAAGCGGTATCTATCTACATTGATATATTTTGAGTGGATCAGACGTAAACCATATCAGGGCCGGAAGCCTATATATGAAAAAAAAACCCAACTTGTTAATATTGAGACCAAGACTCAAAACTTGCATGGATCAAAACATTTTCTATAGGCCAAGATTTCTCTGATCAACGTGATTCAGCATAGTTGCTTCAGTAACCCGATCCCCACCCTTTCCCATCAATACCCATACCCACCCCATTATACAGTAAGTTCAGGGAAAATCATCCAGGCTGCTGTAAGACGAGTTCACATACGCCTGAGGCTTCATGTATTGATTTTCTGGTGGTACTGGTGTAGTGTTGCATAAACCCTCTATCTTCCCTCTCATCCCGTCCATTCCCCGCCCCGTCCGACCGGTCTTCCTGCTGCGGTTATCCCGTCTGCCCTACCACCTTGGTGAGTGTTGACGCTCAGCCTGAAGATGACCTCACACCGAACCTGGCTCAGGTGTCACTTCTCTGCACGGGGCCTATACTGAATCAGCTCTAATACTACTTTGACGGATGCACAAGAAACCTCAGC
>JAMYXO010002723.1:20000-22620 GCA_033310375.1 Conus canariensis | reverse complement strand
ACCTTTAGTACATCATTGACGAAAAACACCATTGTAGAACGTTGGGCGCCTGTATCATCAGTTGAAAATCCAAAACAAATTCAAATAAAATCGAGATATTTTCAAACAGTTTATCACACACATGCTCTGCCATCACGATCACGAAATGTCGCAAAATAACTGATCGCGCATCCAACGGCTTGAATATGAAAAAGCTTGTGCAAGTTGATGATAGTCATGTAGATTTACATTGCCAAGCAAATCGCATGAATAAAGAATAAGAATTATGCTGATTTAACGAACATCAGTTCCAAGTTACAAAAGTGAATCTCTCAACACATTAACAATCTATAAATAAGTCTAGCCTACAAATCCAAACATCGCCTACCTCAGGCAATCTTCCCGAAATGGTTGTGGAATTCTGGCTGATGCTGCCGCTCTGGCCCACACCAACCCCATAGACCTTGGCCTGTCCGTAGACCCCCCTCCCCCCCCCCCCCCTGGGGGGGGGAGGGGGGATTTATGAGTGAAATTTTCTGATACTTTGTTCATTTTAAAATTTTATGGCATATGTTACCCCGCTGTAACCAGGTTATTTCAGGATATACGAGCGTTACACTATAGTAACCCTACCGATGGTGATTATTCAGGGGGTGGGGTTATTTTAAGTCTCTTAAATCAAATTTCTTCTTAAGTATTTGTATTAATTTGGTACCAAACTAAAGAATACTGAAAAGGCTATCTGCTCATGGACATTTCACAACCATACAAGGAATGCGGAACATGTTCTTTACGAACAAAATTTAAAATGCATATGAAAACACAGTACGATACAAAAAAACAACTTGTCAATGGTAATGACATGTCTCTGAGTACAGATAAAAAAAAACTCTCTCCCTATTCATTGCTGATGTCACAGCCATCTTGAAAGACAGCATCAGCCAAACTGCCAAGCTGAGGTGGACTAGTTTGTGTACTCGAAGAGCACAGTTGTAGTGTTTGCCAGCAAACACTTGCTCCATTGACCCACTCGCACAGACAGCAGACTGAATGACTATTCCAGCAAGACCAGTTCCCCTCATCAGTTTGCCAACAGCGCCAAGGAAAGAGCAGATTGTATGGAAGCTTCCTAGTCTGACAAAGATGTCTTGGAAGAGATTGTTCTGCCACACCAAGTTGTATGCTTTCCTTGCTACTGCTAAGTCAAATGTAACTAATGTTATACCTTGCCCCACTTGCTTTGCTGCTGCCTGTGACACTTTGAGGACATGCTGGACTGTGGAATTTTCTGTGATGGGGTGGTGGATGGGTGGCATGTAGTCAACAGTAGACTGCATCCTTTCTATCCCTTCTTTCCTGTGAGAGACACCCATCCTCCCCATCCAGGCACCAGTTGATTTCCATCTTTGGCCTCAAATCTGGAGAAAACCCACCAAAAGTCAACAACTTTAGCTTTGTAGACTGCCTCTGGGTTTGAGAAATGAGTGTCGACAACATTCAAGTTGGGTTCTGCCTTTTCTTTTGCAAAGCAGGGTGGTACGTGTTTCTTGGTTCAGACTGCATGGAGCATTGGTGGTTTTGAGGAGCAGGAGATAGTTCTGTTTGAGAAGGAACTGTGTCATGCACTGTGTCTCCTGTCACCTCTTGAATAACTAGGCCATGAGTGGAGTGGGTGGTGTCAGCTCCTGAAAGGGTTTCTTCGTTCAGGTCAAAGTTATCCCAGCAGAAATGAATCACTTTGTTCTGTTCTAAACTCACCGTTGAAGGCAGAAGACTAGCACACTGATGTACAGAGTTGGCCATAGCAGTCTCAAGTCCTACAATTGTTTTGTATCCAGCAACGTGTTCAAAATGATTCAAGAGACTTAGAACTTCAGAGCTACCAGTAACATGTCTGATAGACATTCCAAGTAGAAGATGTTTGGGCATTTTCCACTTTCCCCCTGTCAACGAGTATGTCCTGGCCGATGGAGGATGCTAATCTGGTGGTTTTGTTTTGCTCCACAGTACTACTTTTTCCAGACAGCAGGTTTTGGAGAAAATCTGTGAGAACAGCTGGAGGATGGACAGCATCAGACTGAAGGTACTCTGTAGATGGAGGCCATGGCATGTCAGGTGCAGCTCTAAAAGCATCCAAGATGTGTCGACAAAGGACATATGCAGACTCCTCAAGTTGCCTTTCTTCTGAAGCTGCTGACACAAACGCTGTCTCAACTGCCTGACCTCGGGCAAGTTCGTCACAATAAACAAGTTCACTGCGATGGTTTGGAGCCCAAAATTTTATTCTGAAGCCAAAATATTTCATTATCTTTTCTGTCAGTTTGTAAGTCTTGTATCCTGGGTTGTAGAAGTCAGGGGAATGTTGTTGCATGTATCCACGGTACTTCTCTCTCAGCATGGTCATTCTCTCCACCTGCGCACCTCTGATCAAGGCATTTTCAACGTACTCACATATGTACTCAAATGCCCTCTCATGTGCCTGTAGCTGCTCAACAGATGTCTGGCCTGTGGATGTTTCAGCATGCCTGCCTTCAGATCTCACATAGTCTTTCCTGCAACCCTCATGATAGTGAGCTTCACGTGCTACCAGATCTACATCTTGATAATGAGTGAAAATGTCATCATGCGTAATTTTTGCTGC
>JAMYXO010002723.1:0-17500 GCA_033310375.1 Conus canariensis | reverse complement strand
ACACACACACACACACACACACACACACACACACACACACCACAGAGTGATGGGTACAATGGGAAAACGTTCAAACAAGTCTCCTCCTCGTCTAGGGAGATTGAAAGTTTAATCCATAGATTCCGTTTGAACGCATTGAAAACAAAACATTGTCATAATGTTAAATGTATGTGTGGGAAATCCTTAAATGTCAGTCATTTGCTGATTCAATGCCCAAGAGCAAGGAGCTCCTAAGACATTCGGGTATTGATGGTTACACTGATGGATCGACTTCATTGCCTTTACCATATGTTTTAAACAATTACTCTGTTCTTGACTCAGTTTGTAAGTGTTTGTTAAATAATTCAATTGGTCCTTATCTGTAGATTTGATCACTTCTCACTTAAAATTGTCAAGGTGGAAGAGGGATGGGAGATGAGGGGGGGCGGGGGGGAGAGGAGGGGATGTCATATTCTATCGTTAATGGAATAATACACTTCATACACTTGCATACTTCATTCACCCACACATAAACTGTCTGAATCACTATAGTGGAAGGACATTAAACCGACGACACGACCACACACACACACACACACACACACACACACACACACACACACACACACACACACACACACACACACACACACACACACAGATGGTTGTAGAGGAGGATGGATGGAAGCACAGATGGTTGTAGAGGAAGATGGACTGGATCACTGACTGATAGAACAAGTTCAGGAAGGTGCTGTTGACCCTGAACTGTGGGAGCTTCCGCAGAAAGAAAAGACGCTGGTTGGCCTTCCTGCAGCACATGCCGATGTTAGGGGTCCGCTCCAACTTGTCAATGACTGTGTCGAAGTACTTGTAGGTGCGCACAGTGCGCACTTCCTCTTCCTTGATGACAAGTGGGTGGGTGCTGCTTGGGTTCCTGCGGAAGTCGATGACCATCTCCTCTGTCTTGGTGACATTGAGCTGAAGGAATTTCCTGTCGCACCAGTCCACCAACTTGCTGACTGCCTCTCGGTACATGGTTTCATCAGAGTCGTGCATCAGCCCTGTAAGCGACGTGTCATCTGCGAACTTGATCTGCAGATTGCATGCCTTCCTGGTGCGGCAGTCAGCTGTGTAGATGGTGAATAGGGCATGCGACAGAACATACCCCTGTGGGGCTCCTGCATTGGTCACCAGGACATCAGAGACAACCCGGCCAACTACGACTTGCTGTGGTCTGTCAGTCAGGAAGCTGAAGATCCATTTGATGATATCTGGGTTAACAGCCATGGCCAGTAGTTTCCCGACGAGGACAAGGGGCTGAATGGTGTTGGAGGCACTTGAAAATCCACAGACACAACCCTGGCGAACGTCCCTAGCCTATCAGGGTGCTGGTGGAGGTGGTGCAGCATTGTCAGGATGGCATCTTCTGTGCTCCTACCTCTGGTGTAGGCGAACTGCAGTGGATCTTGATGGTCTTCAGTCTCTCCCCTGAGATGCTTGAGGACAATTTCCTCAGTACATTTCATGGGGACTGATGTTAGCGCCACTGGTCTGTAGTCGTTGAGCTGACTGATCACTTTCTTCTTTGGCACAGGAATGATTGTGGATGACCTCCATAATCGCGAAACATGGCCTTCCTGAAATGATCGCTGGAACAGCTCTTTGAAGACATGGGCCAAGGAGTTGCTGCAGGTTTTCAGAGTCCAACTGCTGATGCTATCCGGACCAGAGGCACTTATGACATTTAGCTTCCTGAACAGTCTGCGGACTTCCTCTCCACTGATGGTCACTGGGGATCCAGGGAGCTGGGGCACCGTGCCCATGGCTCGCTGCTGCTCAATGCTGAAGTCCCGCTGGTCAAAACGTGTGTAGAACACATTCAGTACATTGGCCAATCTCCTCTCATCATCTGCTCTCAGTTCAGCTTTCTTGGGCCTGTACCCTGTTATGGCAGAGATGTTCTGCCAGCACTTCCTGGAGTCACCTTGCCGGAAGTTGTCCTCGAGTTTTGCAGAGTACTTCTTCTCCTCCTGATCCTCTTGTCGATCTTCTTCTAGGTGAGCTGCATATTCCTGGTGTCCTTTTCTTTCAGAGCTGACTTTTCTCTTTTAGCAGCTGTTTCAGGTCCTTGGTGATCCAGGGCTTGGAGTTGGGTACAGCTTGATCTCCATTGTCTGTAGTACCATGCCCACGCAAAAGTTGATGTAGCTGGAGATCACGTCAGTTGTCTTGTCTAGTGGGCTCTCATCGTCCAGAAACACGCCCCAGTCTGTTTATTCAAAACAGGCGTTGTGTGTGTGTGTGTGTGTGTGTGTGTGTGTGTGTGTGTGGTGTGTGTGGTGTGTTGTGTGTGTGTTAGGTGTGTGTGTGTGTGTGTGTGTGTGTGTGTGTGTGTGTGTGTGTGTGTGTGTGTGTGTGTGTGTGGTGTGTGTGTGTGTGTTGTGTGTGTGTGTGTGTGTGTGTGTGTGTGTGTGTGTGTGTGTGTGTGTGTGTGTGTGTGTGTGTGTGTGTGTGCGATACGTGCATGCGTACGTAGCTGCGTATATTTGTGCCTGTCCGTACGTCGGAGCGTACCACTATAATTCTTTTGTAGTTATTTCCCTTTCTGTGGCCCAACTCATATCTGCAGGACTCTCATCCACAGTGTGATTTGAAGCTGCCCTGATGTTAAAACACCAAAATAGCAACAACAACAAATTTAAGAAAAAGAAAAAACGGTACCGGCAAGAATCTATATTCTCTTCCCTTTAATTCAGTTGACGTGTAGAAACACTACTTTATACAGCAAAGGAATTTGAAGTTATAAATGAAAGAAAAAACAAATACTTCTCCTGTCTGAAAATGTTCAATATTCTCTTCGATAGAAAGCGTTTTCAGTTGTAATGAATTCGCTGAATGATCATGCATTCCCGATAGATCAACTCCAAGCATTAGTGGCATTGTCGCTGGGCCACATATTTCACCCCTTTTACTACGTGTGGTTAAAATGAACTCTGTATGTTTGTGCAATCTTTGCTGACAAAGCGCGCAAAAAAGGAAGAAAAAAAATTGATAGTGAGATGACTGCAGGCGGAAACTGACACAAACCTAACAGAGAAAGGACTGTTCTGTACGTTGGACAAGAAGAAAAAAGATAGGGGCAAACAAAAGACAAAACAAAACACGACGCGTTTCGAGACCTTCTTTGGCCTTCTTCTTCAGGCAAGATTAACCAACATTTGGGACAATTCGAAACGAAGAACAAACAATCAGTGTCTTCTCTTCTTGTAACTACTGGGCGCAAAATGAATCCATTGAAGTCAGTTCACGCGTAGAAATATTAGTTTTGACAGCCAAGGGAAGGAATTAGATGATCTGCTTCCAAATAATTACTTCCCTTGTCTGAAAATGGTCAGCATTTGTTTGAATAGAAAAGTTTTCTTGTTGTCTTTTGTAGTGAATTCGCTGAATGGGAGTAAACGAATTCTACCAAAACATTAGTTTGTACTGCCAAGGGAATGAATTAGAAGTTCTGAATCGAAAGAGTTAAAATTTCCCAATTTGTTGAATTTTGGACGCTTAAACTGCCGTCTGTTTTCCAGTCCCCCAGGGAACAAACATTGCAAAACAACTGTAGAGAGAATGCTGGTGAGTCAATGGAACTCCCTGGGCCAAAACAGAATTACTTAGAATGGAGTTTCAGACATCCAAGACCCAAACCAGGTGTACCGTGCATAGACACTTGGCGCTATGGTAACTAGTACCGGGGGCAGGGTGCATACCCACCCCCCAGATGTGGATGCCTCCCCAACCCTCCTGCCCAAATAAACAATCTGATACTGCCAAAAACCACATCATTTTTGGGAGGCCCCAGTAACAATCAACCTTCAAAGCAAATCCCAGTTGTAGCAGAGGGTCCCATTGCCCTAGGTCCAACGGCCTGTACCCCCAAATGCCCTTTTCCTCCACCCTCCAACTGTAAAGGGATTCAAGGAGCCCAGCACAGGCTTTTGTGCTCACACTGAACGGTCCTCCCCCCACTACTGTCATACCATCATGCCAGGGGCGGGGCAGGGAGGAAAGGAGTCGGGGGAGGGACTGCAGGCTGGGAAAATAGAAACCTATTTTCCAAGAGAAAATGACTACGGCCCCGCCCCGGACAAAACCCAAATGACAAAACAGACCCAAAACACGACGCCTTATTTTATACAGACCTCCTTGTGTCTTGTTATCACCCAACAACATGAAACACCATTTGGGTACCATTTCCAACACCAAACAACGAGAGAAGAGAGCAATCACTCACTTTTTTTCTTCTCATCGTGATTGGACAAGATTTTTACTCCATTTCCTTCCGGGTTAGGGCTCGGCTGTTTTTGGTCATGTCCATTTTGTTTGTTTTTCGTTCGTTGGGCGGCACATAGTCCCCCCTTTTATTGTTTTGGAACTGTTTAATTGGAAAGAAAAGGTTGAAATCAATCCCACAAAGAGCGATTCCAATGAAGATATTCCTGAATCAAACCCCCAGCCGAATTACTGCCCTTTTGCTTTCCCTCTTGTAGGAATTACTGCCCTTTTCCTTTCCCTTTTTCAAGGTTTCTGTAATGGTTTTCCTCTCAACATCCGTTTTCACTCTGTGGCGCACGAAAAGGACTACAAATGGAGTGAACATAAATCTAAATTGTATTGATTTAAGAGGGAATGAGTATGGGCATTAAAATGTGAAGAGGGGGAGCCGGGGAGGGTTTGTCCCAAAAAGAGGAAAGCGATTTTAGTTTCCGTTGAAGCTGTATTTTTGTTATGGTGGTGGCTGATGATGTTCACACTGTGGGAGGTTGCTGTTTGCCTGTTGTTTACGTGTCATTGTCTTTTGCATTCTTCACCACGACCGCTGCTCTTTGAATGAACGCCTCTCCCAATACACAAAACCACAACTTTCATCCGGACACCGGCCCCCTTAGCCACAAACCAGTCCCCCAGGGAAGCAATGTGTTTTCAGGGAGAAAACCAATTATCAACAGGAACAACTGACAAATACATCAGCAAGTGAAAGGTCTTCGTAGCCGGAATGCTACAAATGGGCACCTCTCTTCCGTGGTGACCAAGGCAAATGAAATGTTCTGTTTCGGGGAGTTTACCTTCCCCCCTTACCACCTCCCCTGATTTGATCAGTCTTGGATTAGCCTTCGTGTCAACTCTTCAAATGGAAAATGCCTCAAGAACCCTTTCCCATCATTTATTATGTCCCTATGGTCGCTGAGAAGTGTCACACAAAATAAATGTATCTTATTTCTTTACAAACTGTTTTTTTGGGCCCGAAAAGCCCCATATTTTTTAAAAACTAAACTGGTATTTTTGCACCGAACGATTTTTTGGCGCCTCTTTTTTTTCTCCTTGTCCGCCCGCCAGGTTTAACAGGGTTAAGTTTCGGGAGTTACCTTCCGTCCTGAAAACCCTCCTTTGAAATTGATGAATCTGGAAATTATTTCGTGTCGACACCTCTTTAAACATGGTTCAGTGCCTCCCGGAACCTATTTTTCAAATTTATATGTTATAACGTCGCTAAAGTCACACACAATGAATGTACTGTTAAACCTTTTTGGGCCAAAAAAGCCCCATATTTTCCCTAAACTGGTATCTTGCATAATCAAATTTCGGCCCCCATTTTTCATCTATTTGTCGCCAACCAAACCTGGACTTAATTTCCTTGATTTCCTTCCCAAAAGTTTGTGAGAAAAAAACTGTCGAGAATCAAAAAACGTAGGTTCCAAGTCAAGTCCGTAAGGGTCCTCATTTCGTGCATCGCATACCTACGATCTTTTTCCCCGCACAAGTTTGCGCCGAAACTTCTAAACGAACCCCTGGACTGACGAGTGCCGACCTGTTCTGGAACAGTCCGCCGCCTCTCTTTCGTTCCCACTTTGGGTCCCAATTGTTGGAGTTGTGCGCCTAAATTTTGTCCACTCTAACGAAATTCCAGACTTCCCCCATCGACATGTTGTTGTGTTTTCCTCCCATTCCCATGATAAATACAACTGAAAAAAATGTATAGACATTATTGGTCCGTTTCCCACAGAGTATTTTTTTTCCAGGAGCTAATGTCCCGACAGCCCAGGCGAGGGAGGAAAGCCAGTTTTGTTGTTTTTTGGTAAATTTCCTTTTTCAAGAACCAAGTTCCTCCCCTTTCGCTCAGATACAGTCTTGGAGAAATCACAAACTACAGGTTGTGAACAGACTGAAACCGCCCTGCTGTTCAGACATGAAAAAAGAGTTCATGCCTGTTTGGTGTTTCTCCCTCGCAATAGAGAAACATTGGACCCAAAAAACTCCCTTCAAATGCCGGGGTTTTCCCATTCTCCGATTTTAAACCACCACAATGTCATACAGCGACAACGTTATCCAGTGTGGACCATGTTCATATTATTCCTTGGGTTCTGAAAGTTGTCATCCCATAGTCCCATGAATATGTTGGAAAAATGCTTTTGAACGGACGGCGAAGCAGAAAGAAGGAAAGAGCTACTACAGAAAGCACAAACTTGTTTTTCAGTTCCTGCCTCGCCAGGCCCGTTTGGTCCCCGCGGCCAAAACCGTGTTTGCTGAACACCACACTCACAACATAACACACACCTACATACACACACATTACACACACCCACACACACACACACACATCACACAACACACCCCCACAACACACCACACCACACACATACACACACACACACAAACCACACACACACACAACACACACAACACACACACACAACACACAACCCAATATTATTGTTATCTTTGTCAGAAAAAACGTCAAGAATAATTTTTAAAAATGACAATTAGGTACCCGTAATCCACTGATGAAACATGACACATAAAGACAAATCTTCAGCCACTCTTTAATGGCATTTTCACTAATTAAGAAGGGAAAATTGGCCCAAAGCAATATCCCAGACAACGTGACAAAAAAAAAACACCACACACACAAAACACACCACACAACACACCCCCACCCCCACACCCCAAAAACCAACACACACAAAACCCACACAAAAACACACACCAAAAACACACACACAAAACACAACAACCCCAACCAACACCCCATACACACACACACCGCCACACAACGCCCCAACCAAACCACCTAACAACACAAAACACATACACACACAAAACCCCCAAACACACAAACACCAACAAAACACATACACCACCACACCACAACACCACCACAAACCACACACACAAAAACACACACACATACCCCACACACACACCACACACACCCACACACAAACCCACACACACAAAAACACAAAAAACCAAAATTTTAACACAGAAAGGGAAGACAGACCCAAACAGCCCCCGAGAGGGAAAAAACGAAGAGCCCCAGACAGGAACCAGAAAAGCCCCAGACAGACAGAAGAACAGCCCAAAAAGAAAGACACCAAAAAACAAAAGAAGGAAAACAGCCGACAAAGTAAAAAAGACAAAAGAATGAGAAAAAACAAAAGAATAGACAGAAGAAAGCGGGGGGAAGGGGGTTTAACGAAAAATAGACCAGAAAAACCAACAACAGCAAACCATGGCCCAAAAGACATCCAAGAAAAAAAATTTGGGAAAAATAAACTGACGAACAACCCTTTTTTTTTAAAAATCAGAAACCCAAGGAAAAAAAGATAAAAAGGGAAAGAAAGCAAACCTTTTTGAAAAGTTGGGGGGGGGGGGGGGGGGGGGGGCAAGAAGAAAAGAAAAATGGAGAAGAAAACAGGATAATACACATGAAAAAAAAGAAAAAAAAAGAAAGGGATTTAAAAAGAAGACTGGGAAAAGATAGGAAGAAAGAAGGAAAGAAAACAAAAAGATTTGAAAGAAAGACAAAACAACCAACAAAAAAGAAAGAAGTGCAAAACACCGAAAACAAGGCCCCCAAATTGGGCACAAAAGTTGCCATACCCCTCCCCCTCTGGAGAGAAAAATGGTTGGGGTTGTGCTGCCAGGTGGGAAAAATCCCCCGTCATACAGTGGGGTTTTGTGGGTGCCGACCCATTCTTTTGCCCGTCTGCGGCCGCCCCCCCTCCTTTCCCTTTCCCCCCTTGGCCCTCTCTCCTCTGCTTCTGCTTGCCTTTGCTTGATGCCGGCCTTGAATGGTGGACCGCCAGCTGAAAACCCCGGTCTGAAAGGGTTTGTCCCCCCAGGTTCCCTGCTGGTTCCGAGGTTGCCCCAAAAAGACAAACACAGAAATTTTTGAAAAAAAACAACCCAAAAACAAGAAAGAGTAAAAGAAAAAAATGGAAAAGGGGAGAACACGATGAGGATGTTTTTTCCCAAAAAAGGGGGAAAAAATAGGACCCAAAAAAAACCCAAAGCCAAAAAAAATTTACAAGACAATGAACAAGAAATGGTCCCCAAAGAATACAGAGAGAAGAAAAGGACGACACGAAACAAGTTTTGAAAGAGAGAGAGAGAGAGAGAGAAAGAGAGAGAAGGGGAGAGAGAAAGGGAGGAGAGAAAAGGGGAGAGAGAGAAAAATACAAACAAAGCAACCCCCAGAAAAGGATTTCAAAAGGGCATAAACCCTTTTAATTTTTAACAGTAAAAAATTTTAGGGAAAAAATGATAAAAAGATGGGACAAAGAAAAAACAGGAAATTTTTTTTTCAAGAAGGGAAAAAATGAAAAAAAAAGGAAAAGACGCTCAACAGAAAAAAGTTTTTTTGGTTGCTTGTTTGTTTCCTCTTTTTGGGGGGGCAACCAAAAAGTATGCTGATTCGCCTCCCGTTTTTTTCCTCGTCCTGACCTAACTGGCAGACCCCACAAAAGTTTCATCTTTTTTCCGCTGGTTTCTCCCCGAGTTTTTATTTTTTCCCCCCATCGGGAGGAGGACGACTGGCCCATTTTTGGTCATAGAAAATAACACCACGGTTCAAATGGGAAACAAGTTTTGGGCCTCAAGGGTTCTCGCTCGCCCCCTCACCGTCGGCAGCGGCAAATTTTTCCCCTTTGTGAGTGTGGGTTTGTTTTTTTTTGTTTTTTTTTTTTCCTTTTCTTTGGGGAAAAACGGGAAAATAATGCCCCCAGTACACTGCTTTTTCCCCCCCGAAAACCCCGTTTCCAAAAGCATGCGTGCGGCGTGCAAAGCATGAAAAGTGTGGTTCCCCCGGTTTTCTCTATGTGTATGCCCCCGCGGGGTGGCTTGCAATTATGTTGGTGCCCCCCGGGCCCGTTTTCGTTCGGAAAAAAAACTACAAACAAGATTTTTTTGTAATGTTTTCCTTTTTGAAAGGTGGATGGTGGTGGGTTTAGATTTCAAAAAAGGAGCAAGGGGGAATTTTCCGTTACGTTAAAATTGGGTTTTATTAATTTACTATTTACGTTTCCTTTTCCCGGCCCCCCCTTTTTGGATTTCTTTTTTTTAAATTAAAAAAACCCAAAAAAATTTAAACAGAAGGTTAAAAACATTTTTTAAAAAAAAAAAGAAAGCAATAAACTAAAGAGGAATAATTTCTAAACAAAAACCAAAAACACAAAAAAAAACTAAAAAAAGAAAGGCGGGAGCGGGAAACCCTGAAGAAAGGAAATCTATGGCATGGTTCCCAAATTAAAACCCAAAATTTTCGCCAGCCCCGGGTGGGGGTTTGGGATCCCAAAAAAAACCCTAATCCACATTTTTGCTGTTTGGGGAAATATGACGGTAAAACCTCTACAAAAGGGGTCTTTGACAGTAAAAAAGGCGACAGAAAATATAAGAAAGCAATAAAAAGGTGCCGGTTTGAACATAACTGCCACGTTACGGGTGGGCACCGCCCGAAAGTAAATTTCCACTTTCCCCTTCCGTGTGTGTTGGGGTGTGGTTGTGTGTGTGGTGTGTTGTTGGTGTGTGGTGTGGGGTTGGTTGTGTGTGGTTTTTGGGGTTGGGGTTGGTGTGTGTGGGATTGGAATGTAGTTGTTTTTTTTAAAGAAACCAGGGGAAGATATTGGTGTGAGTGAAAGTTTAAAAAAGTACAGTGGTAGATATTGGTGGTAAACCTGAAAGTTTTAAAAGGTAACAGTGGGGAGATATTGGGTGTATGGTGTTTTTTTAAAGTACAGTTGGGAGAATAAATTGGGTGGACTGTAGTTTTTAAAGTAAAGTGGTAGTTTTTGGGGGTGGACTGTGTAGTTTTAAAGTACAGGGGGGGTTAGAAATTGGGTTGGATTCCCAATTTGCAAGATTTCTTCCCCTCCCCCGTTCTTTCTCTCTCCTCTCTCACCCTCTCTTCTCCCCCAATTCTCCCTTCCTCTCCCCCCGATCCCTTCCCTTTCCCCCCCCACATTCTTTGCCAACCCATAACTGAATTTTTCCCAAAAATAAATTAAAATAATAAAAAAAGCGCCCTGCCGGTTTGACGGAAAAATTCCCTTTTGGTTTTCCCTTTGTTTTGAGGTCTGGGGCCAAAAAAGAGTATGTAGGCTTTTAAACCTGCTTTGTGAAGGGTGATTTTTCCCTTTCTTAAAAGACCCATTGTTTTTTCCCGACAGAAGCCCATTTCTTATGACTTGGCTTTTTTTAAACAAATCACCCTTGAAAAAAGGCACCCGTAAAAATAAAAAAAATCAAAAACGTGGGTTTTTGACCCCTATCATTTTCGGGCCGATTTTTTGCCCTTATATTTTATTTTGGCGTTTCAATTGGAGGGGAGAAAGATTGTTCCTTTTTCCGTGTTCATTACTGAATGTTTTTTTTGATGGGTGGTGGACAGTGGTTAGGCAGGAGCCCCAGGCGAAAGACCAAAGAACCTGGATGAATGTCCCCCTTCCCAATCGAACGACAAGTGGCAGGTTCCAGGAACAAAACTAGCCCAAGCAGTTCCAGAAAGGTCCCCAGCGTCCCCCCCCCCATCCATGAACGTGGAGACACTCTGTGGTTTCCTGCCACAGCTTTTGCCCTGCCTACAACGTAGTCCCGGAAAAACAAGTCTTCCATGACGTTTCCCCAGTGGTGGCATTCCATAGTGACTTCCAAAAATTTTTCCAATCAAAAACACCAATGTTCATACCGTAAAGGAATGAAGGCCAAACCGTGCCATCATTTCAACCACCACCACAAGCTTTATACTGAACAATGTAACAAGTGGTCACAAAATTCCCCACATCTACTCCCCGAAAACAAACACACCCTCCTTATTTTGTTCATAAAGAACCTAGATTTTCCTTACAGAAGTCAAACCGTATGGAAATTTTAGTTTGGGTTTTGTGTTCTCCCCTTAAGAAATAACAAAGAAAGAAAGCATACTGGCCCTTTTTTTGTCCCCCCCCCCAACAATTACTTCCCTTGGAAAAAAAGATTTCCCTTGTCCAACTCCCTCACTCCCCCTCTCTCTCTCCTCCTTCCCCTCCTCCCCTCCTCAATCACCTCCTCCTCACCCCATCCTCCCCTCCCCCCCTCCTTCCCCATCTCCCATTCTCTCCCTCCCTCTCTCCTCCCCTCCTCCTGGAACCGTCCCACTCCACTTTTCCTCCCCCTTGGTTTGCCCATCCACCGCCTCCCCCGTTTTTCCCTCCCTCCTTGTTCCCATTCACCTACTCCAACCGCATTTATAAACCAACAAACAATCACACATCCACAGTCCCCCCTCTCAACCCAGAAACCCTCCCCCTTACTTTCCTCTTTCCCCATCTCCCCCGGCCGACCCACACTACACTCGGAAAGTCCCCTTTGCCTCCCCCCTCCCTAAACCACCACTCTAAACCCCCACCCACCCAACCCCTCACCGAACGACACCGGACAGTAAAAGCCCCACCCCATACCCCACGCGGGGTAAACTAATTTCGTAATGGGTAAGTAGATAGACCTAACACTTCCGCCTCCACAACCACCGAAACCCATGATGCCACCCCCGCCAAGTGTAATCCTTCTATGTTTTTTCTTCCCATCCTTTCCCCTCGTAGCTTTTCCCACCTGGCCTTTTGGCAGTGGGCCCCCCACAACTTCATGCCAAATGCCACCCAAACCTATGGCCCCAGTGTGTCAAGACCCTTTGAATTAGGGGTGTGGTGTGGTGTGTTGTGTGGGGTGTGTTGGGTGTGGCTTGGTGTTTGTGTGTGGTTGTGGTTGTGTGGTGGTGTGGTGGTGTGGTGGCGGTGCTGTGCGTGCGTGGTGCGTGGTGTGCTATAACTGTATCTTATACACTCGTGGTGGGAAAGTGCAGAGTTTATGGAACTATATGGCATCTCCCCAATGTGGACAACTGTGGGTTCATCCCCCGAATCTGCCGTGACCAATTCCTGATAAAAGCTGAAAAGAAAAAGTGGTTTTGCGAACTACATTTATTAGCATTTTCCTATTCCAGAAGAAAAGCAAGACATTTTATATCCATAGTTTTTTTATGTAACCTAGAATGGTGGGGGGTTGTGGAGCACGCTCAAAGAAAACCTGTGGTTTGTGGAATAAAGCCTGATACGGTGACACCTTGCCCACAAGCGTGTAACCGGAAACTTGTGAAAATTTAACTTTTGATGCTTTTTTCCCATATGTTTTCCATTTTATCCTCCTTTTTTCCATTGAGCCCTATTGTTTGGAGTATTGGTTGGGTGTAAGTTGTGTTGGTAAAAATCCACAACTAATTTGGTAGTTTTTGTGAACTTGCTTTGTTTTTCTTCATATTCATTTTAAAATCCTTTATTGAACAATTGGAAGATTTAGTTGTTGTGTGGTTATACCAATCAACGGACACATTGAGTTTTATTGTTATACCCCACGTGAATCCCCATTGGCCTAATATTTGGTTTTTAGTTGCCCACAAATGATGCAAATCATCCTTTCAAATGGCCCACAGGAAGACGGACTACGTATTGGACATCTTAATATAAACCGTATACAAAAACCAAGTTACAATGAGGCAACCCACTATACTGTATAATCAAGACAAACCCCTTTCAAAATATTTGGCTTTTCCCGCTTGAATCAAGACTTGCCAGATATGTCCCCCCCTGATGCCCACTGTCATAATCCTCTGGCACAAAATATTGTTACGCAGAAGAATTCCCCCCACCCGAATCCAAATCTACAGGCATAATTACTTTTACGTTTTCCATGAAAACCATTAAAAATGGCCCAACCGTTTGTCATGAAAATTTCTTGGAAAAAGTTTTTGGAATTGAACAGGCAGGTTTTGGGTTAGTAACAATCAACGTTGAAGGAGAACAACACCCATCAAAAATAGGAAATATTTTGTTAATATCCGAAAACCCAGCGAGGAAAATGCTGGTTTAGGATGGACAAGGTTATACGCCATGATGGGATGGCAGCATCGCTTGATGGCCCCACAGAAATTTAAATACTTTTTTAGGTGTTTTTTCAACATTTGGAGATCCTATTTGAAGGTTGCCCAACAACATACCTGTGTACCCAGATAGGAACTACCTTCCAAACAACTTATCCCCCAAATTATAGACAAATGCCAAAACCTAGAGGTAACACTGCCAAACTAGCAAAACAGTAATTTGACCACATCCCTAATCTTTCCTGAACCACAAAAAACGATCCATTGAGAAAAATGTGTGCTTTTGAATTGGATGCGAGCGACCCCAACTTTCCCCCCAGTAATGCCCATTACGTGGAAAAGAAAAGTGGAAATCCAAAAATTCCCTAAAACCTGAGAGGAGCCACCAAAACCCCATCACTTTACAGATACTGTTTGAGGAACCTTTATCCCCACGATGAATACCTTTTCTCACTGACCTCATGAAATTCCCCCCCTTTATCTAAAATGTTTATAATTACACTGATCCAGAGAAAAGCACGCTTTGAGGTAACTAAAAAACTGGCTTAAACCACCACGGTGTTCAATTCTGTTTTTATAAACAAGCCAATGCGCCATCCAAAAAAACGCGTCCGCAGAGTTAAACAAAATGTGCACAAACCAAAGTAGAGGGATGAACCTGATGAAATAACCAAGCTGCTTATGTTTATTTTTCTTACGACGACGCATCTGGCTTTATTATGAAGCAGAAGGGAGACGTTCCGGCTGGATTTTAAAAAAGGCAAACGTAAATAAAAGTCAAATTCCACTCAAACGGACAGCTCAAAAATGAGAAAATTTTTTTGTTTCCGTGGACACCTATGTAAGCCCAACAAAAAAAAATTCCGAAGGTTCCCCCATAAAAGGCAAGCAATAAATGAAAACTTTACGAATAAAAACTCCAAACAGGTCCCCCCCCAAGAGAGAACAAGTTCCCCCCCCCCAATACCAAGCAAATATAAAACAACCAAAAATGAAAAACAACCAACACTTTAAATTTACAACAGTTTGCAGCGAACTCATTGTCAAAGACAAAGGAAATACTGGACTCCAAAAATGAAATTTGACAAAAAATTTAAAAAAATTTGCAAATGCATCCTGAACATATTCCCGTTCCAGCAAAGAAACAACCAGGTTCCGCCTATGACAGTTAGTGAATTGTTTTGCCAAGCTTTCTGCCCAGTTTTTATTTTACAAGCAGACTAGGAAAATCCGGCCGGACTGTGAACCGGGGAATTGAAGGAAAAAAATAACTTGAAACTATCAGCCACCTGTTTAATATGCGAAACTCCGTAAACCTGCATTACAATTTATGCATTGATAAATGTCCAACTTTGTCCCGCCATCAGTGATCAAAGTTGCAAAATTAAATTACCCCATTTTTTCAAATCTGGGAGACAAATCTGAAAACCATCGAACTACAGACCTATAAACCATTATTTATTGCCAGTTCTGGTCCCAAGCCCCCTTGGAAATAAACCACGATAAATAAACCAATCTTTTGCCACCCCATCCTTGACTCCTCCTCCAACCTACTAAATAAAAATCAATCCAGGATTTCAATGAAAAAATCATTTCTTGTACCCCCAATACAGCGCTTTACAAAAACCAGTTAAAGATCCAAAAGGGCTACCCAGTGTAACTGAAGAATAAATACCTGTGGCGCGCAAACTGTTTGTTGGGAATTTTGGCAAAAGGCTTTTTTTGATGTAATAGACCACAAATAGAGTTAGGCCAGTGAAGCCTTTTTTTCATATCGAAGGTATAAAAGGAAATAATCCCCAAGGGGTTTAAAATCAATTTTCCCAGAAGATTTGTCAACAAATCGTTTTTTGGGGGGGCAACAAAAAAATTTTAAAAGAAGAAGCCTACCTCCCCAACAAAGGCGGTTTAAAACCCCCGGGTTTTTGTGTTTTGGTCCCCCTTGGGTTTTTCTCCCGTTTAAAATAAATGATCCCCCCCTCTTTATATTGAGGATTTTATGGGGAACCTTTTTTTTGTGATGATACCCCTTTTTCCCTAAAAAGTAGCCCCCCACTTTGGGAAACTTTTTCCCCCTTCATTACAGAAGAATGCCCGAATTACCTTTTTTAAATAAAAATTTGGGGCAATGGAAAAATCAAAATGTCCCCCCCTTGAAAACCTAACAAAACAAAAACCCAAATGCTGATAACAAAAAAGGCAGAGAAGCCCAAAAAAAATAACCAAAACAAACCCCCCCTCTTTTTTTTATCAAAAAACCGGGAAAATTTAAAATGGGGGGACAGCCATTTGAGTTTTTTAGGCCCTAAAATGTTGATTTAAAAATCCTTTTTTTTGGTTTTTTCCCCTTTTTGCATTTTTTTTTTTGGGAAATCAATATCCCCCGACAAACATATCAGCTTTTGCAAGGGTTAACCCCTTTCTTAAAACCTTCAATTTCCAGGAAATTGGTTTTCCCAAAACGCCCCCCAAAAGTTTTTCCCCTTTAACCCCTTATTTTTCCCAAAAAACTATTTTTATTCTGCTAAAATGCTAATGCCCCTAAAACCCCCCTTAAGAAATGTCCCCACCCCCAAAAGCACTTAAAGCAGGTCCTATAAAATCCCAAACTAGTCCCTTTGTGGGAAAGGGGGTTTTAAAATTAAAGCGGGGGGCTTTTTTTTCCGTTATTTAAAAAATGTTTTTTTTTTTCCCCCAACCCAAAAGTCCCCGCTAATTTCCCAAAAAAAAACATCGGGTTTTTGCAAACCCCAAACTCCCCTTTAGTCCCCCCCAAAAAAATTCCCCCCAGGTTTTCCCCCACCTAGAAAAAAGATCAAAATTTAAAAAACCCCCCTTATCTTAAAAACCCGGGAGCCCGGGGGGTTTTGGGAAATTTTACTTTCCCCCCTACATTTCCCCATGTCTCCCCAAAAATTAAAAAAGAATCCTTTTAGGGAAAAACTAATTACACATTTTCCCAAAAAACAAAACCCCCTTGCTAATTTAAAGGGGCAAAAAAACTAAAAACCAGGGCAAAACCCTCTTTTTTGGGGTGCATTTTTAAACTGAATTTTCCCCCCCCGTTTCCTTTCCCCCCTGATTTTTTCAAAAAACCCAAAATTTAAAGTAAATGAATATAATTTTTTTCTATGGGTTTTTTTTATGAAATTTTTTTATTGATTTTTAATTTTTGAGGGCCCGGTTTTTAAAAAAGAATTGGGTGGGTTTTTAGAAAATATTAAAAAAAAAAAAAAAAAAAAAAATATAAAAATATTAAAAATATATAAATTTTGTTTTGTTTTGTAAAATGCATTTTAATTTAGTGGTTTGGGGGTGGGGGGTGGTGTGGGTTTGGGGTTTTGGGAACCCTTGCGTGTGCGGTGGGGTGGGATGCGCGGGGCCCTTTTTTTGGGTTTTGGGGTGGGTGTGGTGGGGAGAGAGGAGAGAGAGAGTGTTTTGTTTTGTTTGGGTGTGGGTGGGGGTTTTGTGGGGGTGTGTTTGGGGTGTTTTTGCCGCCCGGGGCGCGCCGGGGGCGGACACAAATACATGAAAGTTTTTTCCCTTTTAAAAAGACCCAAAAAAAAATAATTAAAAAAACGAAAAATCCCAAATTAAAAAACCCAATGGGAAAAATAACAGAAACTTTGATAAGCCTTTGCTTTTAAAACAAAACTTTTTTGGGGCTTTAAAGTAAAATTTTATGTAAAAAACCCCTAAAGGAATTTAATTTAATCTTTAAAAATATTATTTTAAAGATTTTTAAAAACTGGACCCTTCAAAAAAGAATATGTTGAAAAAAGAATAATGGGAAAAAACCACCCCGCGCAATTCCCCACATCCTTTTGAAAATTTGGTTTTTCCCCCCCCGAAATTTTAAGCCCCAAAATTTTTTAAAATTTTTACGGAAAAAATGGCTTTTGGGCATTAAAAAACCCTTTTCGGGTTTTTTCCCGGAAGTTTTTTCCCCCCTTGTTTTAAAAAAATTTTAAAAAGAGAACTGATTTCAAAGTTTTTTCCAATTTTTTTAATTTTAAATCTGGGGTTTTTTTTTAAGAGCAACCCCCCTTTTTTTCTAATTTTAAAACCAGCAATTTTCATTTCCCCCTAGATACCACCCAAAGGGGTTTGGAAAACCCCCCGCAAAAAACCCCCACAAAAAAAATTTCCCTTTCCCCCCAAACGGAAAAGTATCATAGAATTTTTTTATATTTTTAAAAATTAAATCCCCTTTCCCCTTTAAACCCTTTTGCGCCCCCCCCCTTCCCCTAAGGCCTAAAAAAAGAACAGATTTTTAAAGGG
>JAMYXO010002722.1:12500-22626 GCA_033310375.1 Conus canariensis | reverse complement strand
GTAGTAAAAACAACAACAACAACAACAACAACACAACAACTAACAATTGCACATATGATGAAACGATTTCATGACCATCAATCAGCCTGACCCATTGTTGCTCTCAGTACCCATTTATCTGACATATATGCAGACAGAAGGTACATAGAACAAACAGAACAACCTCTCCGCAAAAAAAACACGATCTGAAACAGACAAACCAAACCAGAGCAAACAAACAAACAAACGAACAAACAAACAAACAAACGAACAAACCAGTGTCAATAGATTATAAGACCAAAAAAATCAATCTTGATTTTGCTTTCTTTCACCTTGCTTTTGTGGCATTCATCCCAGACCGCTCCCTCCCACTACCCCCTACACAGTCACAGCCACACTACCCCCTACACAGTCACAGCCACACTACCCCCTACACAGTCACAGCCACACTACCCCCTACACAGTCACAGCCACACTACCCCCTACACAGTCACAGCCACACTACCCCCCTACACAGTCACAGCCACACTACCCCCTACACAGTCACAGCCACACTACCCCCTACACAGTCACAGCCAGATTATCGTCATGTGGTAGCCTCAGCATACCCCCTACACAGTCACAGCCAGATTATCGTCATGTGGTTGCCTCAGCATACCACCTACACAGTCACGGCCAGATTATCGTCATGTGGTAGCCTCAGCATACCCCCTACACAGTCACGGCCAGATTATCGTCATGTGGTAGCCTCAGCATACCCCCTACACAGTCACGGCCAGATTATCGTCATGTGGTAGACTCACCATACCCCCTACACAGTCACGGCCAGATTATCGTCATGTGGTAGACTCAGCATACCCCCTACACAGTCACAGCGAATTATCGTCATCTCGTTGCCTCAGCCTACCCCCTACACAGTCACGGCAAGATTATCGTCATCTCGTTGCCTCAGCGTACCCCCTACACAGTCACGGCCAGATTATCGTCATGTGGTAGCCTCAGCATACCCCCTACACAGTCACGGCCAGATTAACGTCATGTTATAGCCTCAGCATACCCCCTACACAGTCACGGCCAGATTATCGTCATGTGGTAGCCTCAGCATACCCCCTACACAGTCGCAGCCAGATTATCGTCATGTGGTAGCCTCAGCATACCTCCTATACAGTCACGGCCAGATTATCGTCATGTTGTAGCCTCTGCATACCCCCTACACAGTCGCGGCCAGATTATCGTCATGTGGTAGCCTCAGCATACCCCCTACACAGTCACAGCCAGATTATCGTCATGTGGTAGCCTCAGCATATCCCCTACACAGTCACGGCCAGATTATCGTCATGTGGTAGCCTCAGCATACCCCCTACACAGTCGCGGCCAGATTAACGTCATGTTATACCCTCAGCATACCCCCTACACAGTCACGGCCAGATTATCGTCATGTGGTAGCCTCAGCATACCCCCTACACAGTCGCGGCGAGATTATCGTCATGTGGTAGCCTCAGCATACCTCCTACACAGTCACGGCCAGATTATCGTCATGTGGTAGCCTCAGCATACCCCCTACACAGTCACGGCCAGATTATCGTCATGCGGTAGCCTCTGCACACCCCCTACACAGTCACGGCCAGATTATCGTCATGGGTAGCCTCTGCACACCCCCTATACAGTCACGGCCAGATTATCGTCATGTGGTAGCCTCAGCATACCCCCTACACAGTCACAGCCAGATTAACGTCATGTTATAGCCTCAGCATACCCCCTACACAGTCACGGCCAGATTATCGTCATGTGGTAGCCTCAGCATACCCCCTACACAATCGCGGCCAGATTATCGTCATGTGGTAGCCTCAGCATACCTCCTACACAGTCACGGCCAGATTATCGTCATGTGGTAGCCTCTGCATACCCCCTACACAGTCGCGGCCAGATTATCTTCATGTGGTAGCCTCAGCATACCTCCTACACAGTCACGGCCAGATTATCGTCATGTGGTAGCCTCAGCATACCCCCTACACAGTCACGGCCAGATTATCGTCATGTGGTAGCCTCTGCACACCCCCTACACAGTCACGGCCAGATTATCGTCATGTGGTAGCCTCAGCATACCCCCTACACCGTCACGGCCAGATTATCGTCATGTGGCAGCCTCAGCATACCCCCTACACCGTCACGGCCAGATTATCGTCATGTGGTAGCCTCTGTATACCCCCTACACAGTCACGGCCAGATTATCGTCATGTGGCAGCCTCAGCATACCCCCTACACAGTCGCGGCCAGATTATCGTCATGTGGTAGCCTCAGCATACCCCCTACACAGTCGCGGCCAGATTATCGTCATGCGGTAGCCTCTGCATACCCCCTACACAGTCGCGGCCAGATTATCGTCATGCGGTAGTCTCAGCATACCCCCTACACAGTCACGGCCAGATTATCGTCATGCGGTAGCCTCTGCATACCCCCTACACAGTCACGGCCAGATTATCGTCATACGGTAGCCTCTGCACACACCCCTACACAGTCACGGCCAGTTTATCGTAATGCGGTAGCCTTTGCACACCCCCCTACACAGTCACGGCCAGATTATCGTCATGCGGTAGCTTCTGCACACCCCCTACACAGCCACGGCCAGATTATCGTCATGCGGTAGCCTCTGCACACCCCCTACACAGCCACGGCCAGATTATCGTCATGCGGTAGCCTCTGCACACCCCCTACACAGTCACGGCCAGATTATCGTCATGTGGTAGCCTCTGCACACCCCCTACACAGTCACGGCCAGATTATCGTCATGTGGTAGCCTCAGCATACCCCCTACACAGTCACGGCCAGATTATCGTCATGTGGTAGCCTCAGCATACCCCCTACACAGTCACGGCCAGATTATCGTCATGTGGTAGCCTCAGCATACCCCCTACACCGTCACGGCCAGATTATCGTCATGTGGTAGCCTCAGCATACCCCCTACACAGTCACGGCCAGATTATCGTCATGTGGTAGCCTCAGCATACCCCGTACACCGTCACGGCCAGATTATCGTCATGTCTTTGCCTCAGCATACCCCCTACACAGTCACGGCGAGATTATCGTCATGCGGTAGCTTCAGCATACCACCTACACAGTCGCGGCCAGATTATCGTCATGTGGTAGCCTCAGCATACCCCCTACACAGTCACGGCCAGATTATCGTCATGTGGTAGCCTCAGCATACCCCCTACACCGTCACGGCCAGATTATCGTCATGTGGTAGCCTCAGCATACCCCCTACACAGTCGCAGCCACATTATCGTCATGTGGTAGCCTCAGCACAGGCAACGCATGAAGCAACCAATATCAAAAAGCAGTCTACGTGAAGAGACACTGTACCGCTGTCGAGTCATGTCAGCAATGCATAGTAATGCTCTAAGAGACACTGTACCGCTGTTGAGTCATGTCAGCAATGTATAGTAATGCTCTAAGAGACACTGTGCCGCTGTCGAGTCACGTCAGCAATGTATAGTAATGCTCTAAGAGACACTGTACCGCTGTCGAGTCACGTCAGCAATGTATAGTAATGCTCTAAGAGACACTGTACCGCTGTCGAGTCACGTCAGCAATGTATAGTAATGCTCTAAGAGACACTGTACTGCTGTCGAGTCACGTCAGCAATGTATAGTAATGCTCTTGTGATCCACCAAAACGCAGGACACCAATTCTCCCCGACTGAAGAGTGTAACTGATTAGTCGCGAAGCCACCTTGGGTGCAGGGCCGGATCAATTATATGAAGGGGGAGGGGGAGCTTCCAAACAGAGGTCTGGCTTTTCATGCTGATCGATGAGAATGAGGATGAAGATGATGCTACGGATTTCCATTCCGGTCTGAGACTGCATGACAGGGCTGTACTCTACGTTTACTTTCATAATATATCCTGGCATAATCAGGCCCGAGAGATACAGATTCCTGCAGTGTTGCTCAGGACGCATCCATTAAGTGGATGAAACTCGACTGAGTGGTCCTAGTCTTCCCAGTTGAGCCCGTAGCAAACTCATCTCTTGGTAGGAGCCGGTCGGGGCAGAAAAATCCCACATGCCTCTGATGGGAATCGAACCCACGACCTCCCAGTCGGGAGTCCGCGACGCTAACCACTTCGCCACGGCAGCTGGTTGAGGTCTGGGTTTTCTCCAATGGTAGGGGTAGAGGGGACAACGTGCCAGGGATGCCATTTTCTGTAAGAAAGAATGTGGACGTTTAGGTTCCCAATACCCCGGTACCTTCACCCCCTTCATAACACTTGGAATTGGGATTTTAAAAGGTGTCCTATCTAGAACAACATACATGATTTTTACCACTTACCAGCTGCATCCTGGGACCACAGCGACCAAAGCATTTGAAGGAATAAACCAGAAGAGAAAATAGCTGATTTTGAAATGTAGAAAAGAAAAAAATGCTGTCAAAAAAGGCTTAGTTAATTAGAAGTTCCCGTGTTGTCTGACATGGGCCCGTGTTCACACACCTATGCACACACACACACACACACACACACACACACACACACACACACACACACACACACACACACACACACACACGTATACACTCACACAGACCTATACAACGATAATAATCACTAACATTAAGTAGGTACCCCAAACCTTGACCAGCTCGTTGGGCCAATGCGTAGGTCAGACATCTGTAAAGTCGTAGCCCCCTTCTTAAATTCTCTGCTCTTAGGCATTAATTCATTTATCCATCAGTTCTAAATCATGCGCAGTATGGTCTCGAAACTTAGCGGATTGTGGTGCAGCGTATGCGGACTAGTCCGCACGCTGTGACACCTCCTTCAGAGGAAACTGACACTGAAGCTGAAACTGACACATGCGGTGGTCGTCAGTTTCCAGCGGGACAGGTGTAAGGTCATTGTTGTGACTGTGGTGCATTATTCTATGCATGATGCAGAGGTCACTGTGTGAACTGCAGGGTCTGTGGCCAGGTCAGCCTTGGACGTGCTCTTCGTCTGCTTTCCCAGGGTGTCCATACAAAGTGCTTGGTTTGCCAGATCGGAAGGAAGGAGAATGTGTGTGTGTGTGTGTGTGTGTGTGTGTGTGTGTGTGTGTGTGTGTGTGTGTGTGTGTGTGTGTGTGTGTGTTTGATGTGCGTGCGGACGTGGTCATGTGTGTGTGTGTGTGTGTGTGTGTGTGTGTGTGTGTGTGTGTGTGTGTGTTCGTGCTTGCTTGCATGCGTGAGTACGTGCGTGCGAGTGTATGTGTGTGCGTTTCACTCTCTATCGCTCTCTCTCTCTGTCCATGCATGTGTGTTTGAGTGTATCAGTTTACATATGTTTGAGAGAGAGAGAGAGAGAGAGAGAGAGAGAGAGAGAGAGAGAGAAGAGAGAGACAAGACAAGACAAGACAAATGTTTTATTGTCATAGCATTACAGCCTTAAGACAAGACAAGGGGGTGAACATGAACAATTGTATGCACATATCAATATTATTTACTGATTTCACACATGCATAAACATACACGCACACACAAACACGCGCGCGCCACAAACACACACACACACACACACACACACACACACACCACACACACACACACACACAAACACACACACACACACACACACACACACACACACACACACACACACACACACATTGATACAGGATCATCTTGAATAGTTATTTTTTTTAAGTTAAATGTTATCGCACATTAATTCTGACTTACTCTTTCTTATCTTCATTGCCAGTGCTATAAATTTAGCAACAGATTTAATAACAGTTTCATTACTACTGGAAAGGATTTTTATAACTTTGTTCTGATCGGGAATGTTGGGGAAGGATTCCAGTATGGCACATTTTTTACGGATATCATCATAAGTGGTACAGTAAAATAAAACATGAGTTTCATTTTCGAATCCATTTCCACATGATGGGCAATTAATATTTGTTTGGTCATTTCGGAACCACTGAATACAGTTTTTAAGGCCACAAACTCTGAGTCGAAATCTTGAGAAGCTGTCTCTATGCCACTTATTAGTAACACATGACAAATATTTTTCAGACTCAAAGACATTTTTGAAAGAATGAAACCATCTATATTTATCATTATCCTCCAACTCAGAATGCCAGTTCTGTTTAAAGCAGGAAATAAGCGTATCTTTCAACTCTAGAATAAAAGCAGATTCACACCCAACACCTTGACTCAACCAAACTATGCCATACCCATTTTCCGTCAAAACTTTTTGTACTTTTGATGCCCAATTAAAGTGACCAGATTCATGCTGCCTTAACAGCATTTCATAAGCCTGTCTACATATTCTTGACATAGGCAGTGACATGAGTTTTAACCAGTATTTGATACACTTTATTGATGTCCTAAGATACAGTGGGTATCTTCCGGTTTCCCCAAACACCAGATTGTTTGAGGCATGCAGGGGGACATTTAGGAATCTTTTTATAGCAAAGGTGTGTACAGTTTCGATTTGTCTACAATCATTTTCTAGACCCCAGACTTCAGCTGCATATGTTAAGATAGGTTCAATTTGCGAATCAAAGAGTTTCCAGAACAAACGTGCATCTATTGATCTCAGTTTTTTCAGAGACTTTATGATTTCTATAACTCCTTTTTTCCCTTTTCTACAGGGTTCCGACAGAGCAGAACTTACACTTAATTTTGTCGTAAAGAGCATGCCCAAGTATTTATAAGAATTCGTTACTTTAACCACTTCATTCCCATAGTACCACTTTTCCATAGAGGCTAAATGTCCCCCCTTCCTAAAAATCATTACGTTTGTCTTTTCAAGGTTAACAGTTAAAGCCAAACGGTCAGCTTCTCTTTTTAAACAGTTCAGTTGATTTTGAAGTCCAATGACTGTATCAGACAACAGAACAACATCATCCGCAAATAACAATAGAAATATTTCAGTAGCACCAGGGATTAACTGAATACCATGTTTTCCGCTTTTTGACAAATCAGTAGCCAGTTCATTTATAAAGAAAGAAAATAATTGGGGACTCAGCAGACAGCCTTGTTTCACACCTCTGGGACATTCAAAGCAATCAGAATAATTACACTTGTCACGCACACATGCCAAAACATTATCGTATATGCTTCTAAGGGCATTATACAGTTTACCTTTAACACCATTTTTCCTCATAATTGCCCAAAGCACATTTCTGTTTACTGAATCAAATGCCTTTCTAAAATCGACAAAAGCAACATATAGTTTAGCTTTTTTTTGCAAAAACTTTTCAACAATTGCATACAATGTGAAAATATGATCGACAGTACTGTACCCTGCTCTAAAACCTGCTTGCTCTTCAATGATCTTGCTTTCTTGTTCTGCCCATTCCGTTATTCTTTTATTTAGTATATGTGTATAAACTTTACTAACAACACTTGTTAGGGCAATACCACGATAATTGTCTGGCTGGTTTACGTCTCCTTTCTTATGCAAAGGTACAATAATAGATTTAGACCATTCAATAGGAAAGACTCCCAAATCAAACAGCTTATTAAAGTAAACAACGAGGAAATCAACAACTGAGGCGTCAGCATGTTTTAACATTTCAGTAACGATTTTGTCTGGGCCTGCGCTTTTCCCGGCTTTGAGTTTACCTATACTGGCGAAAACCTCCTGCCTGGAAATAGGGCTATTAAACATTATGTCTGATGTGTTATCATTAGTATCTTCCATGACGTCAATTTCCCCAGTCTGTTCCTCGCAATTTGTTTCATTGAATACACTAAAGAAGTGTTTGTACCATTGTTCTGAAGTGATTGTATTATAAATAGCCGATTTTCTGTTCACTGATCGAATTGTTTGCCAAAACAGCTTAGGATCGTTAATGGACTGCTGCAATTTTTCTAATCTCGCTTGGTCAAAATCATTTTTCTTTTGTTAAGTAAATATTTATATTCTTTCCTTTCTTTAACATATGCTTCTTTCTTTTCATGGTTATATTTCTTTAACCGTTTAAATGTCCTTAACGATTGTCTTACCTTTCTCTTTTTCTTCTCACATTCGTCATCAAACCAGCTGCTTTTCTTTTTACCTGTTCCTACTTTTCTGATCATGCACGCAGCAGCGCTGCACAGTGAACTTGTAAATGTTACAAATAGAACTGTTAATGTCTGTATCGAGTTCCGTATAAGCATTCTGTAGGCATTGTTTAAAGTGTACAGACTGTTGTTCTTCTTCGTACTGAAATGCATAGTCTTCAGACCATATGATGCGATTTTCAGTACTACCATTTTCATCATTACAATCTCTATTGCTATCACTTTCCGTACAAACATTCTTCCATTTGAATTCCACAGGTAAATGCCATGAGTCAATTCTATCGCTGACGTATAAATCACAAGACTGTGTTAAAAACATATCTTCTGAGATGACTACATAATCTATCACACTGCAGCCATGCGGCGAAACATACGTGAACTCACCATTAGAATCACTAGGGCATAAACCATTGACTATGATGCAATTTAACTGAAAACACATATTTAATAAGGATCTGCCAAAATTATTGCTATTAACATCTTTTGATTTCCTCTTCAACCCCCCAATCACAATGTTTTCATCCATGACGTCGTAATCAGAATTGGGAGAATAATTCAACATTGATTCGAGTCTAGTTTGATCACAAGCTGTTCTGGCATTAAGGTCACCAACTATCATAACATGAAAATCATGATTTTCTGTAATCTGTAGAATACTTTCCTCCAAAATAACAATACCGTCTTTAATTTCCATTTGGTCATACAACGGTCCATTTTCTGGAACAACATAACAACCAAGTAAAAGAACATCTTTATCCTGGTTGAACACAGATTTGTCAACTCTAACAGCAACAGTATTGCAACAGTTTAACTCGACCCTCGACACAAAGCTATCTAATGACTTTCTAAATAGGAGCAAAACACCGCCTGAATTTCGACCATGTCGAGATAGTTTTCTGGCTGGGGCAACAAACTTGACATGATCATGAAAAACACCATTAAAGTCAAAGGTATTATCCACAAAAGTTTCAGTTAGACAAACAATATCAAAAGAAGAAACATAATTCATGAATGACATATCACTTAATTTAGAGTACAGGTTTTCTACATTATATACAAGGAAAGTCAGTTCATCAAGATGACCCTGCCTGTCCTATGGGTTAGTCCGTGTTGATCGCCGGGGCTTGGTGGGGTTGTTGCCGGGACACTTGTTGACAGGGGAGGACTGGCTGGAACGGAGCTGAGTCACGTTTACTCCAGTGTGTCGACTGCCACCATTTCTGTTGTCACTGTGGCCACTACGCACATTGCTCTCACCACCAGCACGGGCACTGCTGTTACCGCAACGCGGTCTGTCGTTAACACCACGAGTACCACTGACACCACCACAAGCACCACCACCACCACCACCACGAGCACCACTGACACTGCCACGAGCACTACTGACACCACCACGTGCAGTGCTCTCACCACCACGTGCAGTGCTCTCACCACCACGTGCACTGCCGTATCCACCACGTGCACTACCGTATCCATCGCGTGTACTGCCGTATCCACCATGTGCACTGCCATATCCACCTCGCGCGCTGTCACGTCGACTATCCCTGTTGGAGCGAGGAGAATCTTCACCTCGCCGATGACCTCCGCTGATGTCGTGACCTGCGCCCTCATGACCTCCGCGACGTGATGCGTTGTACTTGGGCTGTTCCGTGGCCGGGTTGTTGGTTGACGTATCTCCGGCACCGGCGTCGTCGTTTGTTGCTGCTGCTACTTCAGCGTAAGTCCTGGGATCAGGCCTTGGCACCACCATCAGCTTTCCTCGCCTGAAGAATGCGACCTTCCCCTCCTTCTTCGCCTCCGCAACAATGCCGGCCTGCTTCCTGGTGAGGTCATTGGCCACCCTCACACCTTGCCCCTCCAACCTGGCTCGGTACTCCCGGTTCGTGATGACTGCCATCTTGTCCCTCCACCGACTGAATTTGACAATCATGGGCTTTGGCTGGCCATTTCTGCTTTCGCCCACTCGATGAGCTCGTGCAATGTCGTCTGCTGTCCATTCCTTCGGTGCTTCCACACTGTTCAGTGTGTCAACAACCAGTCTGGCACAGGAGTCATAGCTCTCGAATTGTTCTGTCTGTGGCACACCAAACAAGCGTAGATTAT
>JAMYXO010002722.1:5000-7500 GCA_033310375.1 Conus canariensis | reverse complement strand
ACAGAGAGAACCAAAAATCAGCCTAAAGAAATTGACCTGTATATGACGAACTAACTTTAACTATTTACCCGTGTGTAAGCAAGTAAAGTTGATGTGTGAAAGTGCACTTAACTTGTGTCAGTTCTTTGTTGTTCAGTCAGTATTGAATGTTTGAACTTCTCTCTGTCTCTCGGAGCTACAAGTACTCTTAAGAGTACAAGCCAAGGAAACTCCCCGAGCCACCATTGAGTATTTCAACAGTCCTGAGAAAAACATAAAAATTTCTTTCGATGACTAGTACCGGAAAGTTACTCCTTCCATCACTAGTAAGAGAGAGGGTGGAGGAGGAATTTTAACATAATTCTCATAGAGAAAATATTTCAAGTCCTTCCCCTAGAGGACACACCAACCCACCTCCAACTCTCGTCACAGTGGTGGTGGTGGTGGTGGTGGTGGTGGAGACGAAGACGATGATGATAATACTGACATTAATGCAACGACAGCAAGAATGATAATAAAACTACCATTACTGCTATAATTAACGAACGATTAGGGTAACTGTTGCTGCCATGATAGAACAATTGCACGCCAATAAACCCAAATGGATGCGGTTTACCACACCAAATCGCCTCGTTGGAATCGCCTCGCATAATAATAAAAAAATGCTGTCAGTTTGACATTAATCATAAACACGGAAGATTATGTTGCGAAACTGAGTTAAACTACCCTCTCTTGAGGCAAGAGGATTGATTCAGTTCGAAGACAAACAAATGTAGGTCTATTCATATGCATGTATGCAGGCACACAGGCATGCAAACAAACACAAGCGTGTCCTCACACACACACACACACACACACACACACACACACACACACACACACACACACACACAGAGTTCAATGATAAAAGCGGAGTTTTATCTGGTCAGTTTCCATATCCTTCCCACGTCCACAGTTATCTTTTCTTTGTGTTGAGGTTGTTGTGTCGGCAAGTTCACAGGGGCTGTCGTTAAATGGACGTGTTTACGCCCTCCAGGGAGAGGGACGGGGGCGGGGGGGGGGGGGGGGGGGGGGGGGGGAGGGGGGGCCGGGGGGGGGGGGAGAGATTGGGGGGGGGGGGGGGGCGGCCTTGTAGACCGCGATATTGGCATAGCGGAGGGGGAAATAGGGGCGATCACTCACGCTGGCTCTGAAACTTAACGCTTGTTGTCGTCCGTTACGTTATTATCAGGCAGAAATTTGTTGAATATTGCGGATCTGAACAGACCTTATTGAACATGTTCGTTGTGTCTGAGCTCACGTCCCGCGTCTCCTCCGACGAGTTGCCTCCCGACGGCCTGATCTTGATCGCTTTTTGTGGATTCCCACGCTGAGGCTTCTACAGCAGTAGATAGGACATCGACAAGGCACGGAAAAGGAGACAAAATAAGCAAACAAAACAACCCCCCCCCCCAAAACAAACAACCAACAACAACAACAACAATAACAACAAACCCAGCGCCCCCTCCCCCAAAAAACAAATGTAAAAAAATCTTCTCCCTATAACATTTTAAAAGTAATTCAAAGTAAATCCGCCGATTAACGTGGATAAACAAAGTACATGACAAAACGCGACGCGTTTGGACCTCTTAGGTCTTCTTCAGGCAAGACAAAGAAGACTCAGGGAGATGAAAACGAAGACCTAGCAATCACTTACTGCACTTACATACATTCACTTAACGCCTATCTTCCGCGCCGAATTTCAGAAGATAAACGATGGCTCGTTCTTCGTTTTCATTGACCTGGATGTGGATTGTCTTGCCTGTAGAAGACCTAAGAGGTCGAAACGAGTCGAGTTTTGCTTTATAATTTGTTTGTCCGTGTTAAGTGGCGGATTTACTTTAAATTACTTAAAAAAATTTTTTTTCAATTTTTTTTTTGCCTGCAGTCACACTACTTGTAATATATTTGTCTATGCTAATTGGCGGATTTACTTTAGATTATCTTTAGGATTTGTTTCACTTTCTGCCTGCAGTGACCTCACTTGTAATTAATTTTATTTGTCAATGTTAATTGGCGGATTTACTTTCAATTACTTTTAAGACTGGTTACAATTTACGCCCGCAGTCACACCACTTGTAATTAATTTTGTTTGTCTATGTTGATTGGCGGATTTACTTTAAATTACTTTTAAGATGTGTTATAAATTTCCGCCTGCGGTCGCATCACTTTCAAACCAACTGTATGTGATGATCTGACCCGCAGTGAGGACGAAACTCTGAAGCTCTGTGGCGGTCGTGGTGATGGCGAAGACAGTTACCAGAAGAAGTACACACAGCCACAGCTTCATAATTTCGTAGTAGCTTTTGCAGTATCAAGCACGTTGGGTATTGGTCACTAGCGAAACGCCCAGTAGTCATAGGATTATTGTTACAGCCGTTATCAGCATCATTGTCGTCAATGCTGTCTGTGGTGTGCTCATTAATGTGGAGTGATTAGCTAGTGGGATGAACGTCTTTCCCCTGCCTGCGCCTCTACGTAT
>JAMYXO010002722.1:0-2500 GCA_033310375.1 Conus canariensis | reverse complement strand
ATAAGAAGATGAAATTGCAATAAGTACAATGCACCTACAAACAAGGGTGCATATTGACACACACCCATTCCCTTCGCCCCACCCTCATTTTATTTATGTCTTGCGTTTTATTCTTTTACCAATGCAAGCTAAGTTGCAATGTTTCTTTTTGGACACACACACACACCACACACACACACACACACACACACCAAATTCTGTAATAATCTATCGAAATCAAAATTTCTGTGCGCACATTGGGTGGATTCATTGCAATCCATAATATTGTCCAGTAAATCAGAACATGTGAAGAGGGGTCGGGATGAAATATACGCCTAGTTTTATGAACGACAAGTTCCACTGAATTCTACTTTAACTTCACTTGCCGGGTTCACACTGTCTGTCCTGACAGTAAACAAGATGCAAAGCATATAAACGTACTCCCAGCACAGTGCCAAGAGGGAGACAATTTCCAGTTAGTGGAAGAAAAAAAAACTCGACAGTGCGGTGGTTATTTCCCTTATCGGACTTGATTTTTTAAATTATCATTTATAGCCGTTAGTAACGGCTATTCTGGTAAAATACAACATCGGGCATCAATCCGTAACCCATAATGACATACCTACAAATTTTCAGTAAGATCGGCCCAGAAGTTTGTCTGGAGCGAGTGGAAGTCATTTTGACCACGGACGGACAGACAGACAGACAGACACACAGACAGCATTCCTTCGTTCCCATTGTAAAGTACTCCATGGTCTATAAGAACTGGGGGTACACAAAAGCAAGAAGAAGACTGCAGTCTGGAAAGTATTCATCCACAAAGTCTTAGATTCGGATCAACTGTGACAGGCGGATTCTCGGGAGTACTTATTTTGTTTCCGAGGTCTCGATTGAACTTTTATATTTCATTTATGTATTTCAGTCTTTTATGGTGTTAACAACATGTTTCAAATTAAAGAAGACGTTGAGGTGGCATACAAATTTATTTCCTCGTTAACGTGACTCATATTAGTGTACTGAACGTTGATACTGGTTAGGGACGGTTTTTCCTTTTAACATTACCACATACGTGTCATTTGTTCTGCCATTCGTTCATTGTCTCCGCAAAAAAAAAAAGAGATTTTAACTGTCCGTGGATCTTTTTTAATCGTTGTTGCTGTAAGATTATGCAAAATCCACGGCAAATAGTTCACCAAAACGTAACGGTAGAAACAAATGCGGCAGATGGACAACACCTTTACGCTTTGAAGTGGATCTGTGGTGCTGGGTCTGCATCAGAGTCTGGATCCCGGATCCCCTAAGAAAAATTATGTAAAAACTATAGAGGCCATTTGAACAAATGTGGCTGTAACAGATGAAATATGGTATATAAGGATGATCCAGTGAAAGTGTTGGCAGATTGTAACAGATGAAATATGGTATAAGGATGATCCAGTGAAAGTGTTGGCAGATCCTGTAATTCGCTAGACTTCAGCTGATGTTTGCGCTCTCACGTGAACCCTCCCAATTTTCCCTCTGCGTGTTGCCCAAGTACAACACTTAAAACATGTCAATCTGACCGTCTGTCTCTCTGTCGGTCTGTCTGTCGGTCTGTCTCTGTTTGTCTGTCCATCAGTCTGTCTGTCTGTTGCCCAACTACAAACACTTAAACAAAAAACTATCTACCTACCTACCTACTACCTACCTGCCTGCTATCTACCTACCTACCTGTCTGTCTGCCTGCCTGCCTGCCTGCCTGTTTGTTTTATCTATATGCCTGTCTATCTGTCTTTCTGTCCGTATGGCTATCTCTATCTATCTATCTATCTATCTATCTATCTATCTATCTATCTATCTATCTATCTGTCTGTCAGTCTGTCTATCTCTTTCTTTCTTTCTTTCCTTCTTTCTTTTTTTTCTTTCTTTCTTGCCTTCTTTCTTTTTCCTTTCTTTCTTTTCTTCTTTATTTCTTTGTTTTTCTTTCTTTCCTTCTGTCTGTCTGTCTGTATATCTGTCTTGACAAATGTCCTTCCTTCCTCCGTGTCTCCGTTCTCTTCGTGTCTTTTCTCCAGCTGGACACACTGCTGTCTTCAGACCACGGGGGACATCACGTGCTGCTTGTGCTGACGTGTCACGCTCTTTGACACACTAATGGAGGGTAGCAGGTCTCATTCTTTCCGCACCAGCGGTCACACACACACACACAAAACACCCACACACACACACACACACACACACACACACACACACACACCACACACACATGTACATACACCACACACACACATACACACGCACACACACATGTACACACACACACACAACACAACACACACACGCACACACACACATATACGCACACACACATACACACGTGCGCACATATACACACATACAAACAAAAGCGCGCACGAGCATGCACGCACACACACACACACACGCACACACACACACAGCACCGCGCGCGCGCGCGCGCGCACACACACACACACACACACACACATGCACACTCACACACACACACGCACACAGACAGACAGAC
>JAMYXO010002721.1:0-22627 GCA_033310375.1 Conus canariensis | reverse complement strand
TGTGTGTGTGTGTGTGTGTGTGTGTGTTGTGTGTGTGTGTGTGTTCTTTCTTTTTCTTCTTTGGCTTTTTCTGCTCTCATTCACCTCCTCCTCTCGTCGTCGTCGTTCTCTTCTTCTTTTCTCCTGCTCTCCCTGCCTCTTCCACCGCCCGTCATAGTCCTTGCTCCTCCTTCTGCTTCGTCGTCGTTGTCTCCTCCTCCTCCTCCTCTTCCTCCTCCCCCTCCTCCTCCTCCTCTTCTTCCATTCCACGCTGGTTCCGCCGGCTGGTGCAGTATGCTCACACTCTCACGCAATGGCGTCAGCGTTAGACTAACGTCATCGCTGCAGCAACTCCGACCGAAGATTGCATAATAAATTATGCGTTAAAATGGAGACATAGATTTCTATAAATGATAATGTATCTTATCACAATGACATACGCGATCAAAGTTAACACCACCTACTCCCAGCAAACACAAACATAACAAAGGGGCGGAATGGCTCAGTGGTAGAGCACCGGACTAATCTTGGTGATCCTGAGTTTGCGGGTTCGAATTTCCGCCGGGCGTTTCGGTACAGGGGGATTTTCCCCTCGGAGTTAACATTAGTTCTGACTCCATTTCCCGAAGAGTCATTCGAATGAGACTATAAACAGAGGTTCCGTGTGTGAACGGACGCATAACATCTTGCACACACGTCAAATCCCATCACAACTTTCGGAAGAGAAGGCCATTTGGCCGTTGGTATGGATGACACGTTACGTATAGTATGCACGTTCCCCGAAGCTGGAGTATGGCTGCCTTAATGGCGGGATAAAAAACGGTTATACACAAAAAACTTCACTCCTTTTTGTTGGGTAGATAGGATTAATTCTTGCCTGTCTATACAGGGAGTGTCCGCAGGAGTATCAGCCTGCGTACGTAAAAAACAAACAAACAAACAAAAAAACCAAACAAACAAGATAAGATAATTACCTCGAATGTGATTTGAACTCACCGTTATCAATCGAGAGTTAACACGTTAACCCAAACTCTAGCTCAGCTCCAATGAATGAACCATATCCAGTCTACACAGGTCTCACAGTAAGGTGTCTAAAAAATAACCCCATGACATCGATTGGGCCAGTCGGCAAGTAAGTATACTGCGACAACCAAAACATCTCAGCCGAATCCCTTTGTGCAAAGTTGACTGTGCGAAAAGCCTGTAGTCCCGAAACGATTCTTACTTTGTTTTCCCGTCTGACATTCCTGGTTTGGTTCCCATGGTGCCATTGTTTAGAAAGCCGCTGACTTGGAACTCTTAATTGCTGTGTAACCGGCGTGGATTGTTTCGATGGCAGTGGTGTGCGTTTGTGTGTGTGTGTGTGTGTGTGTGTGTGTGTGTGTTTTGTGTGTGTGTGTGTGTGTAAAACAGCGTGTTCGAAGCGTTCCCCTTTTTTCTTTCTCTTCTTGTCTCCTGCTATTTGCCAGAGGGCGGGGAAGAAACCATAGAAGGCAAAGCAAGGAATACAGTTATGACGATCAGAATTTATCCTGCAGTATTCTAACTTACTCGTTTTTACATTAGCCTGTGATTTTGTTTACATGTTTGTTATCGTTACAATTGTAATTATTATTATATTATTATTATTGTTATTATCATTATTAGTTATACTACTACTGCTGGTGCTGCTGCTTCAGCTGCTGCTGCTCCTTGCCGCTGTTAAGATTCTTTTCAGTGCTTGACAGGCGTCCGCCAAGGAGAGACTCTGTCAAATTTCCTATTGGCCATGTACTTGAAGGAACTAGTTCATTTGACATCCGAGAATATGAGTGGACTTAGTATCTTAGACGACGAAGCTAGAGATCTTAGCTATGGACAGCATGATTAAGAAGTTAGGCTGATCCTCATTGATTTATTTGTTTATCTGATTTTAATTTTGTTTTTGCATGCAGATCACACTACGGCTTGTGTGGAATGCGCAGAACGTCTGCAAACAATGTTAAATGCAATGTCTGGTACTCTGAAACCATGAATCTGGGAATCAGAGTAGCTAAAACAAAAATCGTCTTCTAAGAGATAAAATTCAAAATGTTTCGAAGTTCCACTACAGTGGAAGAAATGTTTGAAGTTGTCTTTGTTTTCAATATCCAGGTGTTTGCTTCATTTATGAAAAAAAATGTAGCTCAAAAAACGCCTTTATAGGAAAACATCAAGAGCGAAGTTTAATCTTTTGAGAAACTGCTGGAAAACAATGTTATCTTTAATAAAGAAGGTGTTTTTTTGACAGAATGGTTGTCCAATTTTACTATATGGACGTAAGATATGGTGCCCTAGTTGACTGATTTAACATCAAAGTCACAGCTTCGTTTCTATAAAGAAAATACTAACAATAAATAAAACGACACCAAAAGTGCATGGTATGTGATAAACTGGTACAGCGTCCTTTGGAAATCAAAGCGAAGAGTAGAATTACAATTTGTTTTGGTTCAAAACTTGTCATTAACAGGAATCAGAACAAACTTTCATGTTCTGTGTACTGTGTCTTACTTCAGTAATATGCAGAAAACTAACAAAAATCATACATTAATTCATCACTAAACAACCTTGGCGTAAGTGATTTATGGATTAAAAAACCTGTCAAGGGTTTTGCAAAACTGGTTCGAATGTAAGGTGAATCAGGCGCTATAAGATCAACACATACAGTATTAGTTTTTTGGACATAAAACGCAAAAAGACATTGTCTTCTTTAAAAGTTATCTTAGAAGTTTCCCAAATATCTGCCTGTGTATCTGCGAATCACAAGCTTCCATCCAAACAGGGAGATTTGTTGAATATCGCCTATGAGAAAGAACTTGTTTAAAATGTGATCGCGGCGATGGTGGTGACGAGTTATCTTACATGTTCGAATGTGCTGCCTTTGAAGAAACAAGAAAATATATTTACCAAGTTTTTCATACAAAACCGAATGTGGTGAAAATGGCTCATTGTGGACAACCAAAAATAAAAGCGATCCTGGTCACTCAATCCGTTTTATAAAAGGTATGAATAAAAAAAATCTGTATTTGAACACACTTTTGAGGTTTGAAACTGAAGAGCGAGAAAGACACACGGATGCATTTAGTTCCTCAATAATATAGCTAAATCCTCACATTCATGGATTATTATACTCGTTCTCATTAAGACCGTTGGAATAATCTGTTACGCGAATACCTCGACTTTCAACATGAAAAAAAAACCTCCACACCTGCGACAGTTTTGTTTGCTTGTTTGTTTTGTACAGGACGCTTCATTTTTCGTTTGTTTGTAGTGCCAGTTTATTCTCTGTTTTAAGTATCATGTACACTGCTGAGCCGACTAGTCTGAAATCTGTGCAGAACGCCATGACTTGAATCTTCCTTGGGAAGTTTCGTCTGATAGGAATCAATAACATATGATATGTAATATCATTTTGTTCATGTACCCCAATGGGGTTTTGCAATAAGATAAACGTCTTCTTGAGTACTACTACTACTTGTACAACAACAACAGCAGCAACAACAACAACAACAAGTTACTACTACTACTACTACTACTACTACCTCCTCCTCCTCCCTACTACTACTACTGTTGCTGCTGCTGTTGCTGCTGCTGTTGCTGCTGCTGCTGCTGCTGCTGCTACTGCTGCTACTACCACTGCGACGACGACTACTACTACTTATGTTGTTTCCTTTGTGTTTCATGACCCCGCCGTCCCCCTTCCCTCTGTGTGTGTGTGTGTGTGTGTGTGTGTGTGTGTGTGTGTGTGTGTGTGTGGTGCGCGCGCGCGCGCGTGCGTGCATGCGTGTGTGTGTGTGTGTGTGTGTGTGTGTGTGTGTGTGTGTGTGTCTGTGTGTGCGGGGTGTGTGTCAACATGCACCCTTGTTTGTAGATTTATGGCACGTATTGCAATACTCATCTTCTTATTGGTTTCATTTGTGTTTTCTTTAACCTTTTATGTATTTGTAAGCGCTTAGGGCTTATGATGTAACATTAAGCGCGATAAATAATCATTACTCTTTTTATTGCATACTATTCGTCCCTCCACCTGCCCCCCCCCCCTCCCTCCCCAGCCCCCACCCTTCCCTCCTCTCTTCCATGCCATTACTTACACGCTGCTAATTCTGACATCCCCGACACAGCTTGAGCGATGTCTGTCCTGGCCCTTCCCCCCCTGCCCCCCCCCCCACCCCCTCTACACACACACAGCTTGAGCCATGTCTGTCCTGTCTCCGCCCCATAAACACAGCGTGAGTGATATTTGTCCTATCCCCCTCCCCCCCCCCCCCCCCCCCCCCCCGCAACACAGCCTGGGCAATATTTGTTCCATCCCCGCCCCCAAACACAGCTTGACCGATGTCTGTCCTGTCACCGCCACCACCCCCCCCCTCCCCCCCCCCCCCCAACGCAGCTTGAGTGATGTCTGTGCTGTCACCCCCTCCACCACCCCGAACCAGCGGTCCCCAGGGCCAGGATCAGTCGCTGCTGGTCCAGAATGCGACAGTCCACAAGACAGGCCGCTGCGCTGCTATCGGGTTCAGCGATTCTTGTTCTGATGCAACCGACCACCCAATGAGTCCACTCCTAACCACTGTGATTGCATGTTCACGGAATCAGCGTGAGTGAGCGTCACTTTCCGAAGGTGCCATCATGTCCATTGAAAAAAACGGTCTCTATGAACTGTTGCTGTTGTTCTTGTTACTGTTGTTGTTGTTGTTGCTGTTTTTGTTGTTGTTGTTGTTGTTGTTGCTGTTGTTGTTGTTGTTGCTGTTGTGGATTGCTGTTCTTGTTGTTGTTGCTGCTGCTGCTGTTGTTGTTGTTGTTTTTGTTGCCGTTGCTGTCCTTGTTGTTGTTGTTGTTGTTAGTTGTTGTTGTTGTTGTTGCTGCTGTCGCTGCAATGGTTGTGGTGGTGTTGATTGTTGTTGATGTCGTCACACGGCCATGTACATCTAGGTCCATGACTCCTTCTCCAAGACCCCCCCCCCTTCCCCCCCAAGGTCAAATGAAATAGGAACATTCCAGAGCAAGACTGAAAAAGTTCTGGATGGGTCACGTCAAAGACTACACTCCTCACAACACCACTTTTCTTTTGCACAGGATTGGAAGCAGAGTGCTGTGCTGACTTCTGACTCTCTGCGGCTCTGTCAGGGCACTATATGACCTATTTGCAAAAAAAAATATTATCCTTGCTTTTAGACAAACAAAATATTGGTGACATTTCGCGAACTACGTCTCTGTTCCCTATCACGAAGACAACAGTCGTGCTTTCTGTTCTTGCTTCCAGACACAGGAGAAAGCAGTCGCGATTTGCGCTTGTTCGTTTCTGTTTTTTTATCGCGAAGAGAAAAGTCATGATTTGCGTGGCTTCATGTCTTTTCCAACAGAAAACTAACAGTCATGATCTGCATACGTTCATGATTCCTCAAACAGAAAGCAGCCGTGATTTGTGCATGTTTATGTTTCCTCGTACAAAAAAACAGGCATGACTTGTAATGTTCCCTGAAGCAGAAAATAGTAATGCTATGTGTAGGCCCATGTTTCCTTATAGAGAAAACAGCCGTGGTTTTTGCATGTTCATGTTTTCTTACAGAGAAAACAGTCACGTCTGGCGCATGGCCAGTTTCCTTGAAAAGATTGCAGCCATGACGCGATTTGTTTGGGTTTTTTTTTTCTTTAAAGTCGTGATTTGTACTACTTCCTTAAAGAGAGAAGAACGAGTATGATTTGCATATGCTCTTGTTTCCTCAAAGAGAAAATAATCAGGAGCAGCATATACGTATGTTCATACGTAGTCACAGACAAAAGTAATGATCAGCGTATTTTCCTGTTTCCTCAGAGGAAAACGTCATGATTTGCCCTTTTTTCCTTCTTTCCTCAGAGAAAAATGCAATCATGATTTGTGTATGGTTTGCACAGTTCTGAAAGAAAAAAAAAACATGATTTTTGTCTTTCCTGGTTTCTTCAAAGAGGAGAAGCAATCACAATAATATGCGTATGTTCTTATCTCCTCAAATAGAAAAGAAAATCATGTTTTGCGTATGCTTTTGCTTCCTCAACGAGGCGAAACAGTAATGATTTGCGAGTGTTGTTTCTTCAAAGAGAACTACAACAAACCATGATTTGTGTATGTTCTTGTGTCCTCAAAAAAGTCCTGATTGGCGCTTGCTTATATTTCCAAAGCAGTCCTGAGTTTTGTGTATTCTTGTTTCCTTACAGAGAAAACAATCATGGTGTGAGTGTGTTCATGTTTCCTCAAAGAGAAAAAACAGTCATGGCTTGATTTTTTTGTTCATGTTTTAGCAGAGAAAGCAGTCATTATTTAAATGTGTTCATGTTTCCTCACAGAGAAAAACAGTTATGATTTAATTGTGTTCATATTTCCTGAAAGAGAACAAACTCATGAGTTGATTGATGTTTGTAGTTTACTTTTGTGTCCTCAAGGAGGAAACAGCCATTGTCTTTAATGTGTTCGTGTTTCCTCACAGAGAAGATACTGTTGATTTCTGATTTGTGCGTATGCACATTTCCACAAAGAAAACAAAACACCCAGTCATGATCTAAGTGTCTTCATGTTTCCTCAAATGACAAAAGAGTCACGGTTTGTGCGCACTCATACCTCCTCAAACGGAAGACAACCATTGATTTGAGTTAGCTCATGTATCTCCAGATATAACAATCACGATTCGCACAGGCAAACTCGGGCATACTATGACTAACCCTTCCATCTTGAAGGATCGCGTGACTGTCTCTCTCACCGGGAAATTTTTCTTCAATCATTTTCCAAGAAGTATACACAAGAGATATTGTAGAGTTTACTTCCGTCTTTATTACAACCTACAGACATAACAAAAAAGAGGTTGTCTTTTTTTTCTAAACAGACAGAGAGCACTGCACTTACACACTTATGCAAGAACACAAACATACATGAACACACGCGTTTCTCTCTCTCTCTCTCTCTCTCTCTCTCTCTCTCTCTCTCTCTCTCTCTCTGTATGGGTGTAAAAGCGTGCCTGCGTGCGTGTCTGTTTTGTGTGTGTGTGTGTGTGTGTGTGTGTGTGTGTGTGTGTGTAAGTGTCACGGTCGCTAAGCCGGACGGCCCTACCACCCTTACCCACGCCTATCACACACTAGGTCAGACAACACAGCACACTAACACAGTTTTACAATCACGCACGCTTCTTTATTTCACACACACTCCATGGCGCCACCACTCGCGCACATCCACAACTGCACACAAGTATCCCAATTCCCGCTGACTCACCCTACTCTACTGTAATGACCTGGAAGACCCTAACCTAACCTGAAACACCAGTTGCGGTATATCACTGTGACCTGGGGACACAGCGATAGCCCGCACACGTGATGACTAACTACTAGGGACAAGGATTTACCCAAGGGACTCTAATCTCTTGACTACTGCTACCACCCACACCTCTCCCCAGGACTCGCCCTTCTCTTTTGACCCGGACCACTACCAAACTGGTCGCTGCGTCCCTAAGGGAGGCAACGACAAGTACCCTACACTGTGCTGGCCACTACGTCCTAAAAGGAGGCAGTAGCTAACACCCCTAACCCTACTGCCTAACACTACACCCCTTCTACCACAAACACGGGACCACCCCTCCCGGCCCGGAAAGCTCCAGTCCTCGGCGCTGTACGTGGCCCCTCACAGGCTGACAACTCCCCGGAAGACTCTGCACACCGGCGCTGTACGTGGCTCCTCCGCGGGCCGACACCCTCCCCGAAGACTCTGCCCACCGGCGCTGACCGTGGCCTCCCGCAGTCTGACTCCTCCCCCGCGATGGGCACGACACCCAACGCACACACACCAGACGCCCTCTCGACGGGTCCGGGGCTCGTAGGACGCCTCCTCCTCAGAAGGCCCCGCCGGACACCAAGGGTGAAAAAGGCCTGGTGCAGCGCCCTCTCACAGGACGCCTGAACAGGGACGAGGAACCAGTGCCGGAGAACTCCCGGAAGAGCACCGGTAGCTGGAGGAGAGCTGCCCCACAGAAGGCAGACGGCCTGGGTGGTCTCCTTCTCCCGAAAAACAACAGGCACTGGAAAGCGCCGCTCAACTGCCGGCACGCGGCAGTAGACTGCGGTGGTCTGGCCCCAGCCTCAGGACGGAACAGGATACCTGCTGACACAACTGTAGGCCACTACTGTAGTGTTGCTACTACCCGAGTCATCAAGGCACATAGGCTACTTGGTAAAGCTTTAACTCTCCATCTCCCTTGCCTACTTCCCACTCGGGCATGAGAGTGACCCCTTATATTTCGAATACATTCCCCAACCCATTACTCCCTTTGGGGTTATCAGACCCAATCTCCTGCCAACCCTTACAACAGCGGTAAAACAATATTCTCCCTGAGCCCATCCACGCTATTGCATATGAAATTATGAATCACACCCAATTCTCGGAGAAATAAACCAATCTAAGCGATCCAACACGGACTCCATGGGCCCCCTTAGAACATACTAAATAATCTAGGAAATGGCCAATCTCACAAGGAAATGTCTCCACACAATAACCAGTAGTAATACACATCTCTCAGAGGGAAAAAAAAACAACAAAAAAAAACCCTATCCATTTTTAGCGGTTCACAGTTCCAGCATGTTCACACAAGAGAATCGGCTCGCAGCCACAATCCTTCACATTATTACCCCTCTTTGCACTGTCAATTATAACCATATATCAAAAACAACATGATTTGTTCGCCAAAATTTCCATCCAGCACCTCACTCTCAGGTCATCTCTTGTCAGATAACCCAGTGGTTAATCCTTGTCATGTCAACACAACCACACTTCATACAATATTACATGCTGCACATCATCCGTTTTCATCCTATCGACTGCTAAGCTACTCGTCTTAAACTTTACCTCCCCCTTCTTTCCGACTACTAAATTTCATAATGGGACTGTCTCCCCACAACCTAAGACATCTTTCTCCAACCCCGTTCTGTCACAAACACATACATCCCTGCATGTGTGACGACTGTCACTTGTATTACAAAAACTTCTACCCTATGGACTCACTATCCTGTACCAAATGCGAACGTTACAGATACAGTCCGCACGCGCACGACACCCGCGTCGAGAACCCTGACTCGTAACGAAAGTGAAAAGACACCAATATAAGTTGAATGGTTACGACCGTACCCCAGTATAAACCACTCGACCACAAATTGGCCTTGGCCTTACTACACAGTTAACCGATTCCAATGCTGTGCAGGTCAACTGCGAAATCGTAAATCAATTTCAACGAACTATTACTATTAACGACTGAAATTGAGCACAATCCCTTTATGATTCACGCAGACACATCCGCACCTGACTCATATTATGATCCTCAACAAAAAGCAACCTCGTATTACCTTCTCATTGAACACACGGAAATTAACATACTAACCACAAACAATATCTACATCACCGCCCATCAACGGTTATTATATCGAACCCACATTGTCTATCCAAACTGTCCTGAGAAAATCGATCTCAGGAACCACTATGTACATAACTTACAAAAATATACAGGAAAGAGTGACAACTCAAACCGGCTGACAACAAATTTCAATCACGGAACCAAGACGACATCATACCAGACAACCAGTATACGCAACGAACATAATACAACTAATCGCAACATGAGACAACTACAGTACGACTCGCCATAATACAAGACAACACAACGAACTACAACACAACGAACCTAACAGATCACCAACCTGGACATACAGACGATCAACCACACCAGTTCTGCAACTGGCTGACAGTGGCTGCAACAAGGACGACACCGACTCAGCACAGGCCAAGGGCACCCAAACCCGACGAGGACCTGGCACTAACTATGACTCGAAGTCACTCTTCAAAAACTATCGGCGCTGCCGCCGCACCTACAAGGAGTACGTCCACTCCGACGAACACCAGGGACCGAAGTGAAGCTACCCCAACGCATTCCGCCCTGGTCGGAATCAAGCGAACTCTACTCACCACACAAAACAACGATTGGTCTGAGCAGTGTATCCCTCCGCAGAGCTGACACGCCTGACCAACGGACTAGTTGTTGCTCGTGCAACAACACGACAATTTACCACAACTCACAGACTTGACAACACAACAACAGCCGATATCCTGCCCTGCCTTCTCTGGTGTAGAACCACATTAACAAAAGGGTAACAATCGGGAACGAAACCAACTTCCTCCTACCACTCCCTCAATAAATGAAGACTGGAAGGCAAAAATACTGTATGTCCTACTTCACCTGCCCCCTACCTAGCCTAACCTTACTACCTAGCCCCTAGGAACTTAGCCTAACCCCAACTAACTAAACCCCAGTCTTACCCCCCGCGCGCGCGCGCACACACACACACACACACACACACACACACACACACACACACACACACACCCACACACGCACACATACATGCACGCTCGCACGCTCTCTATCTTGAACCACCACTACTCTTAAACACGTGGACGTACTAGTTTAGTTCCCGCCGATCGGTGACACACCCCCCTGCCTAAGTTTTAACTACAGGTTAAAACCAACAACAACTTCTCACTCGATCGGCGTTTTAGCCACACCCTACCTATGAGAATCCAATTTCCCATCACTCATTCTGTCCTACTGTTACTTTTCATGCACTCCAAAACTTCCATCACAACAGCATCAACTTTTAAATACATCAACAATCACAGGTTACATTAATCAACCTGGTCTAACGCTGCCACATATGACCTTAATGCAGGCACTTACAGGCAGCCGTTACACTACGCACTACATATAAATTCCATAACTGAGGCTGCTCTGGCTATGCACGACCGCTGTGCGACACGTGCTACAAATACCACAGCCTCAGTAACACCTTGCTACGCCATTCTCTACCAAAGATAATAACACATGCATAGCTTCAATAATGTCAACCTCTCATGACCCAGGTAAATGGAACTTAAGGTTCTCTCTCTCTCTCTTTCTCTCCGGCAAGCGACTCAAGAAGTCTGCCGCCACATTGTCCTTTCCAGACACTGCCTGCACCGTAAACTGAAATGGCTGCAGCTGCAGTGCCCACCTTGTGATTCTCCCACTGGCACTCTAGACCCTACAGCTATCTTCCTGGGTTTCGTCCTCAAGTGAGAATGTCGCTTGTACCTGCAAGCTGCGGTTGCCAAGTTCTTTGCCAACTCATACGTCTCAGTTACCTTGTTCCTTAAGTTGACGACGTACTCTTTTGCTGTGCAGAGCTCTTGCCTCTCGGGTTGCAACCACCGATCTCTCAGTATCTGCATGGGCCTGTGCACCAGTGGCATCCTTACAAGGGGAACTCTTAAGACTCTTCCCTTGTCCACAGTACGCTGACACTGGAAGCATGACTGGCAGTACCGACGAATGTCAGCATGTATGCCTGGCCAATAGAAATGGCGACCAACTCGCTCCTTGGTTCGGGTGGTACCTAAGTGACCAGACATGTGTACCTCGTGGCCTAGCTTCATCACCGTGGTCCGTAGTTCAGCTGGGACGCAGATCTGACTCGATACGTCCTTGGGACCCTCAAACCGCCTGACCAGTACACCAGATTTCCGCGCGTACTCAACTCGTCCAAACTTGGTGTGGAAGTGCGTCCCTGCTTCACACGCACTCCGAGCCTTCCTCAAGGTTTCATCCTGGTCCTGCATCTGAATTAACTGCTGGGTAGAGGTGTTCAGAATACATTCCTCGACGGGCAGTGGTACAGGTCCTTGCAGCTCCCTGGCTCTCTGCGCGCGTGTCTGCACTGCCCCTACTAGCGCCGGGTCTGCGTATACAGGCACACGTGTCCATCCGGGATCTCCTACTCTCTTTGCGAAGTTTCCGATCAGGACTTCCTGCACAGGGCTATTCATGACCAAAACCTCCAACTTCCCCGCGATGAATGGTGACTTCAACTCTACTACCGCCACAGGTAACACAGACCTACATCTGGATTCAGCCAACACTACTGGGACTGTCTCTCCTGTGTACGCATCTGCCGGTACTAACCACTTGGCCACTACGGTGTGTCCGGCACCAGTGTCCCGTAATCCATTGGCCGGAGACCCGTTAACTTCTACGATGCACGCAGGCTCGTACCGCTGCTCAGCGCATGGGCGACACAACGTAGGGACTACTCGAGCTTGGGGCTGGTCACAACAATGAACAGCTCCAACAGAATGGGGCTCAGGGCATTTCCTAGCGATGTGGCCTGGCTTCTTGCAGTTGAAACAAACTATGGTCGATCTAGGCCCTTCTGATCTCCTGTTCAGCTGCTGTAGTGCACCATCACTTTGTTGGGACCTCCCTGCGGGCTGGCTCCCTGCTGTTTCACGTGTATTACCCAGGTTGGGCTGGTTAACTGTTCGGTCTTGCCTCGCCTTCCTCCCCAGTCTTTTGGCCTCTGCCAAAACAGTAGCTTCCGTTGCAAGTTGTTCCACAGTTTTCGGGCATGTCTTCCGCACCTCAGTTGTGAACTCTGGAGACAATAGCTGATAAAACTGTTCCTGGAACAGCAGATCCTTTACATCCTCTGCCACACTCATCCTTGCCCGCTGCCGCACACCAGAGGGAAAACCACCGCTTCATCCTTCCCAGCATCTGGCCGAAAGTCTCAGCAGCGTCCTTCTTGATGCTTCTGAACTTTTCCCGGTAGGCCTCGGCATCTAGCCTAAAGTGGCTTAACAGGGCGCCCTTTATCTGATCATAGTCGCCTAACTCATCCGCACTTAACCGCATCACCGCTTCTCTAGCCTTCCCTCTCAGCAGAGACATCAGACGTGTGGGCCATGAGGTCTTGCTCCACTTGCACATCTGGGCTACACGCTCAAATTGGGCGATGAAAGCGTCCACGTCGTCGTTCTCTCCTAACGGCTCAAGGTGGACATGCTTCGTTTCCTCCACCTCAATCAAGCGTTTCCTATGCGCTGCTTCATCTAAGGCCTGTCTCTCTTGTATGATTAGCTCTCGCTCTCTTGCCTCTAACTCGGCTTCATCCCTTCGTCTCTTGAGATCTAACTCGGCTTGCCGTGCTTGAGCTTCTATTTCCCTTATTGCCCTTTCTTCCTCCATCTTCTTCCTCTGCAGTTCCAGTTCCAGCTGTCTCGCTGCTTTCTCATCTTCGATCTTTTTCTGCTTCACCTCTAGTTCCCTCTGCCTAGCAGCTTTCTCCTCTTCTATCTTCTTCTGCTTCATCTCTAGTTCCCTTTGCTTAACAGCTTTCTCCTCTTCATCCTTCTGCTTTAACCTTTCCTTCTCCTCCTCGATCTTCTTCTGCTTCACCTCTAGTTCCCTCTGTCTATCAGCTTTCTCCTCTTCTATCTTTCTCTGCTGCATCTCTAGCTCCCTCTCATCCTTCATCTTCTGCCTCACTTTCTCCTCTTCGATCTTCTTCTGCTTCATTTCTAGCTCCCTCTGTCTATCAGCTTTCTCCTCTTCTATCTTCCTCTGCTGCATCTCTAGCTCCCTCTGCCTAGCAGCTTTCTCCTCTTCATCCCTCATCTTCTGCCTCACTTTCTCCTCCATCCGGAGCTCCAATTCTGCTTCTCTCGCCGTCTTCTCATCCTCATTACGTACTGAGTCTGTGACGAACTTGGCGAGGTCTCCCCCAGCTAAACCCATCGCCGCTCCCAACTTGGCAAACTTTGCATAAGCCCCCGTCCCCTGTTCTTGATCCACCCCCACAACCTGGTCACTAACCTTAGGTTTGGTATCCGCCGTAGGGGCCTGTGGATCCATGACACTATCGGGGTCGTACTGCGGATGGGCTCGGGTGTGTTTAGACATAGGGTACCCCTACCACCACAGAGCTAGCAACGGACAGTATGCGATCTGAGCGCAACTGGAGGTTCCTGACTACGCACTAGCCCCGAAGCAACTCAGCACAAGTATACAATACTCTCAATGTGTCACGCACCAAGCATAACTCCACCCACACTTGTGTACCTCATACATATACCCACATGGGCTCCAACCCATACAATACTACCAATGCACTGTCTGGTCACTGACTGAACCACGTGACACCGTGTGTCCACCGTCCACTGTGCATGCGCACCAGTTACCCACAGTCACAGGCCTCACTGTCTCTGGTAGGCCGCACCCACACGATCACAGTGCACTTGCACCCCGCAAGTCCATATGCACTCCCAGCACACCTTAGTGTCACAACCCTGCGCACCCTCGTGCTTCCCACACACAGTCACCTGGGCTTACTCTGCCCTTAATCCCCACAGGATATCCGAGCACACAGCGTGCACAGTCACGGGCTGGGTACCACTCTACCTACTCACTGGGGTTATACCACATGTAAGGGACACAAAGGACACCTGGTACCCTCCGGCACCTCACCTGCACTGTACGGTGTAATCACTCACACTTACCACAACCACTCAATGTTTATTGACCATTCATACCTCACTCACACGGTAGCGCCAACCCATTCACACCAACACAAGTGCCCTGCCCAACGCCAATGGAAACCTGCCTGAAGTGAACAGGGACACTACGTACCACCTCCCAGGTACTGGTACGCTCCCACCAACCACCCACTTACATTTCACACAACGTACACACCGGACACAACAGCCCCCTACCTCCCTCCTAGCTACCTATCACCTACCCAGAACCCCTTATGGTACCCCGCATCTCCACCAAAGTGTCACGGTCGCTAAGCCGGACGGCCCTACCACCCTTACCCACGCCTATCACACACTAGGTCAGACAACACAGCACACTAACAGTTTTACAATCACGCACGCTTCTTTATTTCACACACACTCCATGGCGCCACCACTCACGCCCATCTACAACTGCACACAAGTATCCTAATTCCCGCCGACTCACCCTACTCTACGATAAAGACCCGGAAACCCTAACCTAACCTAAAACACCAGTTGCGGTATATCACTGTGACCTGGGGACACAGCGATAGCCCGCACACGTGTGACTAACTACTAGGGACAAGGATTTACCAAAGGGACTCTAATCTCTTAACTACTGTACCACCCACACCTCTCCCCGGACTCGCCCTTCTCTTTTAACCCGGACCACTACTGCACTGATCGCTGCGTCCCTAAGGGAGGCAACGACCAGTACCCTACACTGTGCTGGCCACTACGTCCTGAAAGGAGGCAGTAGCTAACACCCCTAACCCTACTGCCTAACGCTACACCCCTTCTACCACAAACATGGGACCAACCCATCCCGGCCCGGAAACCCAGTCCTCGGCGCTGTACGGGCCCCTCACAGGCTGACACCTCCCCGGAAGACTCTGCACCCCGGCGCTGTCCGTGGCTCCTCCGCGGCCCGACACCCTCCCCGAAGACTGCACCCCGGCGCTGACCGTGGCTTCCCGCAGTCTGACTCCTCCCCCGATGGGCACGACCCCCAACGCACACACACACACCAGACACCCTCTCGACGAGTCTGGGGCTCGAAGGACGCCTCCTCTGAAGGCCCCGTCGGACACTGAGGGTGAAAAAGGCCTGGTGCAGCGCCCTCTCACAGGACGCCTGAACAGGGAAGAGGAACCAGTGCCGGAGAACTCCCGGAAGAGCACCGGTAGCTGGAGGAGAGCTGCCCCACAGAAGGCAGACGGCCTGGGTGGTCTCCCTCTCCCGGAAAACAACAGGCACTGGAAAGCGCCGCTCACCTGCCGGCACGCGGCAGTAGACTGCGGTGGTCTGACCCCAGCCTCAGGACGGAACAGGATACCTGCTGACACAACTGTAGGCCCTACTGTAATGTTGCTACTATCCGAGTCATCAAGGCACATAGGCTACTTGGTAAAGCTTTAACTCTCCATCTCCCTTGCCTACTTCCCACTCGGGCATGAGAGTGACCCCTTGAATTTCGAACACATCCCCCAACCCGTCACTCACTTTGGGGCTATCAGACCCATCTCCTGCCAACCCTTACAACAGCGGTAAAACAATATTCTCCCTGAGCCCATCCACGCTATTACATATGAAATTATGAATCACACCCAATTCTCGGAGAAATAAACCAATCTAAGCGATCCAACACGGACTCCATGGGCCCCCTTAGACATACTAAATAATCTAGGAAATGGCCAATTTCACAAGGAAATGTCTCCACATAATGATCAGTAGCAATACACATCTCTCAAAAAAAAAAACTATACAATTTCATCGGTTTACAGTTCCAGCATGTTCACACAAGAGAATCGGCTCGCAGCCACAATCCTTCACATTATTACCCCTCTTTGCACCGTCAATTATAATCGTATATCCAAAACATGATTTGTTTGCCAACAATTTCCATCCAGCACCTCACTCTCATGTCATCTCTTGTCAGATAACCCAGTGGTTAATCTTTGTTATGCCAACACAACCACACTTCATACAATATTACATGCTGCACATCATCCGTTTTTATCCTATCAACTGCTAAGCTACTCGCCTTAAACTTTACCTTTCCCTTCTTTCTGCTTACTAAAATTTCATAACTGGGTTGCCTCCCCACAACCTAAGATATGTCTCCAACCCTATTCTGTCACAAACACATACATCCCTGCATGTGTGACGACTGTCACTTGTATTACAAAAACTTCTACCCTATGGACTCTCTGTCCTGTACCAAATGCGTACGTCACAGATACAGTCCGCACGCGCACGACACCCGCGTCGAGAACCCTGACTCGTAACGAAAGTGAAAAGACACCAATATAAGTTGAATGGTTACGACCGTACCCCAGTATAAACCACTGGACCACAAATTGGCCTTGGCCTTACTACACAGTTAACCGATTCGAATGCTGTGCAGGTCAACTCCGAAATCGTTAATCAATTTCAACGAACTCCTACTATTTACAATTGAGATTGAGCACAATCATCAAACCCCTCTATGATTCACGCAGACACATCTGCACCTGTCTCATATTATGATCCTCAGCAAATGCAACCTCGTATTACCCTCTTATTGAACCCACTGACATTAACATGAACTAACCACAACCAATATCTACATCACCGTCCATCAACGGTCATTATATTGAACCCACATTGTCTAGCCAAACTGTCCTGAGAAAATCGAACTCAGGAACCACTATGTACATTACTTACAAAAATATACAGGAAAAAGGTGACAACTCAAACCGGCTGACAACAAATTTCAATCACGGAACCAAGACAACATCATACCAGACAACCAGTATACGCAACGAACACCATACAACTAATCCCAACATGAGACAACTACAGTACAACTCGCCATAATACAAGACAACACAACGAACTACAACACAACGAACCTAACAGATCACCAACCTGGACATACAGACGATCAACCACACCAGTTCTGCAACTGGCTGACAGTGGCTGCAACAAGGACGACACCGACTCAGCACAGGCCAAGGGCACCCAAACCCGACGAGGACCTGGCCCTAACTATGACTTGAAGTCACTCTTCAAAAACTAACGGCGCTGCCGCCGCACCTACAAGGCGTACGTCCACTCCGACGAACACCAGGGACCGAAGTGAAGCTACCCCAACGCATTCCGCCCTGGTCGGAATCAAGCGAACTCTACTCGCCACACAAAACAACGATTGGTCAGAGCAGTGTATCCCTCCGCAGAGCTGACACGCCTGACCAACGGACTAGTTGTTGCTCGTGCAACAACACGACAATTTACCACAACAACTCACAGACTTGACAACACAACAACAGCCGATATCCTGCCCCGCCTTCTCTGGTGTAGAACCAAAGTAACAAAAGGGTAACAATCGGGAACGAAACCAACCTCCCGCTTCCATTCCATTCCTTCAATAAGTGAAGACTGGAATGAAAGAATATTGTATGTCCTATTTCCCCAGCCTCCTACCTAGCCTAATCTTTCTACCTAACCCTGAGGAACTTCACCTAACTCTAGCTAACTAAACCCCAACCTCACATACGCGCGAGCGCGCGCGCGCGCGCACACACACACACACACACACACACACACACACACACATACGCGCACACGCTCTCTATCTTGAACCACCACTACTCTTAAACACATGGACATACTGGTTTAGTACCGCCGATCGGTGACATACCCCCCTGCCTAAGTTTTAACTACAGGTTAAAACCAACAACAACTTCTCACTCGATCGGCGTTTTAGCCACACTCTACCTATAACAATCCAATTTCCCATCACTCATTCTGTCCTACTGTTACTTTTGATGCACTCCAAAACTTCCATCCCAACAACATTAACTTTTAAATACATCAACAACCACAGGTTACATTAATCAACCTGGACTAACTCTGCCTCGCACGACCTTAACGCAGGCACTTATGGGCAGCCGTTACACTACGCACCACTTATGAATTTTATAACTGAGGCTGCTCTGATTACGCACAACTGCTATGCAACACGTACTACAAATACCACACCCTCAGTAACACTTTGCTACGTCATTCTCTTCCAAAGATAATAACACATGCACAGCTTCGACAATGACAACCTCCCACGACACAGGTTAACGGAACCCTCAGGTTCTCTCTCTCTCTCCTCTCTCTCTCTCTCTACGGCAAGCGACTCAAGAAGTCTGCCGCCACATTGTCCTTTCCAGACACTGCCTGCACCGTAAACTGAAATGGCTGCAGCTGCAGTGCCCACCTTGTGATTCTCCCACTAGTACTCTAGACCCCACAGCTACCTTCCTGGGTTTCGTCCTCAAATGAAAATGTCGCTTGTACGTGCAAGCTGCTGTTGCCAAGTTCTTCTTTGCCAACTCACACGTCTTAGCTATTTTGTTCCTTGGGTTGACGACGTACTCTGTAGCTGTGCAGAGCTCTTGCCTCTCGGGTTGCAACCACCGATCTCTCAGTATCTGCATGGGCCTGCGCATCAGTGACATCCTTACAAGGGGAACTCTTGAGACTCTTCCCTTGTCCACAGTACGCTGACACTGGAAGCATGACTGGCAGTACCGACGAATGTCAGCATGCATGCCTGGCCAATAGAAATGGCGACCAACTCGCTCCTTGGTTCGGGTGGTACCTAAGTGACCAGACATGGGTACGTCGTGGCCTAGCTTCATCACCGTGGTCCGTAGTTCAGCTGGGACGCAGATCTGACTCGCTACGTCCCTGGGACCCTCAAACCGCCGGACCAGTACACCAGACTTCCGCGCGTACTCAACTCGTCCAAACTTGGTGTGGGAGTGCGTCCCTGCTTCACACGCACTCCGAGCCTTCCTCAAGGTTTCATCCTGGTCCTGCATCTGAATTAACTGCTGGGTAGAGGTGTTCAGAATGCATTCCTCGACGGGCAGTGGTACAGGTTCTTGCTGCTCCCTGGCTCTCTGCGCGCGTGTCTGCACTGCCCCTACCAACGCCGGGTCTGCGTATACAGGCACACGTGTCCAACCGGGATCTCCTACTCTCTTTGCGAAGTTTCCGATCAGGACTTCCTGCACAGGGCTATTCATGACCAAAACCTCCAACTTCCCTGCGATGAATGGTGACTTCAACTCTACTACCGCCACAGGTAACACAGACCTACATCTGGATTCAGCCAACACTACTGGGACTGTCTCTCCTGTGTACGCCTCTGCCGGTACTAACCACTTGGCCACTACGGTGTGTCCGGCACCCGTGTCCCGTAATCCATTGGCCGGAGACCCGTTAACTTCTACAATGCACGCAGGCTCGTACCGCTGCTCAGCGCATGGGCGACACAACGTAGGGACTACTCGAGCTTGGGGCTGGTCACAGCAATGAACAGCTCCAACAGAATGGGGCTCAGGGCATTTCCTAGCAATGTGGCCTGGCTTCTTGCAGTTGAAACAAACTATGATCGATCTAGGCCCTTCTGATCTCCTGTTCAGCTGCTGTAGTGCACCATCACTTTGTTGGGACCTCCCTGCGGGCTGGCTCCCTGCTGTTTCACGTGTATTACCCAGGTTGGGCTGGTTAACTGTTCGGTCTTGTCTCGCCTTCCTCCCCAGTCTTTTGGCCTCTGCTAAAACAGTAGCTTCCGTTGCAAGTTGTTCAACAGTTTTCGGGCATGTCTTCCGGACCTCGATCGTGAACTCTGGGGACAGCAGCTGGTAAAACTGTTCTTGAAAAAGCAGATCCTTTACATCCTCTGCCACACTCTCATCCTTGCCCGCTGCCGCACACCAGAGGGAAAACCACCGCTTCATCCTTCCCAGCATCTGGCCGAAAGTCTCAGCAGCGTCCTTCTTGATGCTTCTGAACTTTTCCCGGTAGGCCTCAGCATCTAGCCTGAAGTGGCTTAACAGGGCGCCCTTTATCTGATCATAGTCGCCTAACTCATCCGCGCTTAACCGCATCACCGCTTCTCTAGCCTTTCCTCTCAGCAGAGACATCAGACGTGTGGGCCATGAGGTCTTGCTCCACTTGCACATCTGGGCTACACGCTCAAATTGGGCGATGAAAGCGTCCACGTCGTCGTTCTCTCCCAACGGCTCAAGGTGGACATGCTTCGTTTCCTCCACCTCAATCAAGCGTTTCCTATGCGCTGCTTCATCTAAGGCCTGTCTCTCTTGTATGATTAGCTCTCGCTCTCTTGCCTCTAACTCGGCTTCATCCCTTCGTCTCTTGAGATCTAACTCGGCTTGCCGTGCTTGAGCTTCTATTTCCCTTATTGCCCTTTCTTCCTCCATCTTCTTCCTCTGCAGTTCCAGTTCCATCTGTCTCGCTGCTTTCTCGTCTTCATCCTTCTGCTTTAACCTTTCCCTCTCCTCTTCGATCTTCTTCTGCTTCATCTCTAGTTCCCTTTGCTTAGCAGCTTTCTCCTCTTCGATCTTCTTCTGCTTCATTTCTAGCTCCCTCTGCCTATCAGCTTTCTCCTCTTCTATCTTCCTCTGCTGCATCTCTAACTCCCTATGCCTAGCAGCCTTCTTCTCTTCAATCTGCGTCCGCTGCATTTCTAGCTCCCTCTCATCCTTCATCTTCTGCCTCACTTTCTCCTCCATCCGGAGCTCCAATTCTACTTCTCTCGCTGTCTTCTCATCCTCATTACGTACTGAGTCCGTGACGAACTTGGCGAGGTCTCCCCCAGCTAAACCCATCGCCGCTCCCAACTTGGCAAACTTTGCATAAGCCCCCGTCCCCTGTTCTTGATCCACCCCCACAACCTGGTCACTAACCTTAGGTTTGGTATCCGCCGTAGGGGCCTGTGGATCCATGACACTATCGGGGTCGTACTGCGGATGGGCTCGGGTGTGTTTAGACATAGGGTACCCCTACCACCACAGAGCTAGCAACGGACAGTATGCGATCTGAGCGCAACTGGAGGTTCCTGACTACGCACTAGCCCCGGAAGCAACTCAGCACAAGTATACAATACTCTCAATGTGTCACGCACCAAGCATAACTCCACCCACACTTGTGTACCTCATACATATACCCACATGGGCTCCAACCCATACAATACTACCAATGCACTGTCTGGTCACTGACTGAACCACGTGACACCGTGTGTCCACCGTCCACTGTGCATGCGCACCAGTTACCCACAGTCACAGGCCTCACTGTCTCTGGTAGGCCGCACCCACACGATCACAGTGCACTTGCACCCCGCAAGTCCATATGCACTCCCAGCACACCTTAGTGTCACAACCCTGCGCACCCTCGTGCTTCCCACACACAGTCACCTGGGCTTACTCTGCCCTTAATCCCCACAGGATATCCGAGCACACAGCGTGCACAGTCACGGGCTGGGTACCACTCTACCTACTCACTGGGGTTATACCACATGTAAGGGACACAAAGGACACCTGGTACCCTCCGGCACCTCACCTGCACTGTACGGTGTAATCACTCACACTTACCACAACCACTCAATGTTTATTGACCATTCATACCTCACTCACACGGTAGCGCCAACCCATTCACACCAACACAAGTGCCCTGCCCAACGCCAATGGAAACCTGCCTGAAGTGAACAGGGACACTACGTACCACCTCCCAGGGTACTGGTACGCTCCCACCAACCACCCACTTACATTTCACACAACGTACACACCGGACACAACAGCCCCCTTACCTCCCTCCTAGCTACCTATCACCTACCCAGAACCCCTTATGGTACCCCGCATCTCCACCAAAGTGTCACGGTCGCTAAGCCGGACGGCCCTACCACCCTTACCCACGCCTATCACACACTAGGTCAGACAACACAGCACACTAACAGTTTTACAATCACGCACGCTTCTTTATTTCACACACACTCCATGGCGCCACCACTCACGCCCATCTACAACTGCACACAAGTATCCTAATTCCCGCCGACTCACCCTACTCTACGATAAAGACCCGGAAAACCCTAACCTAACCTAAAACACCAGTTGCGGTATATCACTGTGACCTGGGGACACAGCGATAGCCCGCACACGTGGTGACTAACTACTAGGGACAAGGATTTACCAAAGGGACTCTAATCTCTTAACTACTGTTACCACCCACACCTCTCCCCGGGACTCGCCCTTCTCTTTTAACCCGGGACCACTACTGCACTGATCGCTGCGTCCCTAAGGGAGGCAACGACCAGTACCCTACACTGTGCTGGCCACTACGTCCTGAAAGGAGGCAGTAGCTAACACCCCTAACCCTACTGCCTAACGCTACACCCCTTCTACCACAAACATGGGACAACCC
>JAMYXO010000271.1:47500-57285 GCA_033310375.1 Conus canariensis | reverse complement strand
CAGTGCAGACTGTTTTGACGGGAGTGACGAGAAGTTTTGTGTCCATCCGCCGTGTCCATTCGAGAAAACGCTACCTTGCGGTGACAGTGGTCAGGTAAAGATCAGGGAGGCTACGCTGGACTTCAAAGAGTTATTTCCCATAACAGGGATAAATCTCTTCATTCAGGGGAGGGGAAGGGCGTGGAGAAGTAGGCGCATTATAACTCGCTTTATAGGCGCATTATAACATTTCATATGTCAGTTCTTTTCATGCTGCTTTTCCCCTTTTTTTCTCATGCACTATTTTAAGACGTTAGTAGCTTTATCCCCGGGTTTTCACAGCGTTTGTCTTCTGGGACGATCAGGTCGCTTCGAAAACTAACCTTACTCTCAGGATTAAAAAAACAGGCACGTATTTCTGAGAACACCAGCTTTAAATGAAACACACGGATCAAACTTATTAATCACTATACATACATAGAAAAAAGGAGCGCGCGCATGCATGCGTGCTGCTGTGTGTGTGTGTGTGTGTGTGTGTGTGTGTGTGTGTGTGTGTGTGTGTGTGTACGCGTTTGTGTGTGCGCGCACACTCGCGTGTGTGTGTGTATATATATATATATATATATATATATATATATATATATATATATATATATATATATATATATTTGTTAAAAAGGAAAGGTTTAAAATTTTACCTACAACGTTGTTTCATGCATGAAACCGCATGCGGTTGCAATCGTCAGGATGTGGTGGGTCTGTGCTGCCGGTGTTTTATAACTGCTTGTGTTGTCTGTCATCACGTGCTGTCTGTGTTTTTCGTGTGTTTCTGATTCTTGTTCACTGATAGGAATTTCCACTTGTGCCTGCAGTTGTTAACCATTTCTATCCTGGTGTTTAAAGTTGCCATTTGTGGTTTGCATAGTATTATGTATTTTTCTGTTGAGCATAGGTTACATCTTTTTGAAATATTGTTATATGGTGCTGCTCTTTTTATGATTTTCCAGGATATATTGTAGTCTATTTTTTTCTCTTTGAGCTTCCAGATATATTTACTCAATTCTGTTTGGTTTTTGTATCTTTCTTTGTTAAATGACTGTTTGTGGTTTGCATATCTAGTTTTAAATTGGTTTTCAGTAATACCTATATATGTTTCTTCTGCGTTCTCTGATGTTACAGTGGCTTGGTACACAATGTTGTTGTAGAGGCATTTGTTGCTCAGAGGGCACTGTTCTTTCTTGATGCAGTTGCAAGATTTCCTTTCGTCACCCTCGTTTTTCTCTATACTGCTTTTCATTTTGTTGGTTGAATCAATGATGTTTTTAAGGTTGGGCATACATGAGTATGATAATTTGATGTTACTTTTGTTAAATATCTTGGATAATTTGTGCTCTTTTGGAAATGATGATGTTAGGATTCTAAAGAATTCTTTCCCTATATTTGTTTTTACTCTTCCGTCATATGGGGGGTTGAACCATATGATCTTCCTTTTCCTGTTCTTCTTGTGTCTGCTCATGTCATTATCTGGATCATATTGTAGTTTGTAATTGTAGCCACTTTTGTGTAACGCTTCTTGATATTCAGCTGCAGCGTTATTGAATGCTGTTTCATTACATGACAGGTTAGATAATCTCTTATTTATGCCTCTGTGTATTGTTTTTAGTATGGAAGGTGGATGGTTACTTTTGATATTTACATAGACAGGTATGTCATTTGGTTTTTTGTATGGTTTATATATGTGCTGGTTGAGGTCTAACGTTATATCTAGGTAGTTCACTATCTTTTTATTTGCTTCAACAGTGATTTTTAGATTTTGGTTTTGGAAGATTTTACACAGTTCTTTTTTCTTATTTTCAATGTTTCTAGGGCTGTCGCTCAGCGCAGCGAGGCCGTCATCTCTGTAGAGTCCGACTTGTTTTCCAAGTTTTTTTTGGATGTAAGATAGTATGAATAGTCCGACAAGTTCGCAAGTTTCGGCGCCATCATACGATCCCATTGTAACATCAAAAGTTGAATTCTTGCTTGCGCTCTTGGTCCAGATTTCATTTTTGCTGTGTAGTAGAGTTTTCTTTGTATGGAAAATGATTTCCATTTCTGACCCTGGTATTTCAGTATATTTGTTGGCAAATTTTATAGCTTTGGTGAGTAGATCTTCATCTATAGATGGATAGAAGTCTACTATGTCAAATGTTATAAAAACTGTATTTCCTTGCTTGTTGAGTTTCTTGAACCATTGTATGACTTCGTATGTGTTTTTCCAGAGGTTGAGTTCAGTGTTCTCTCTTATGTTTTTTACGGCTTTTTCTAAGATTTTTTTGCTGATTTTTCCTAATTCAGATTTGGATGGATGTATCAATCTGCATGTTGGGTTATTCAGAAAGTTGGGTTTGTGGTCTTTAAGTGTTATAAAAGCTTCTCTTGCTGCTGTTGTCTCCACTCTATCGCTTAAGTCCATTTGGTGCACAAGCTCCTTTTCTTTTTTTCTAATGTACTCGTATGTAGTTTTATCAGCTTTTTTGTAATTTTTTTGGATGTTTTTATCGAGAAGCTGTGAGTACTCTTCAGTTTCCATTTTGTAGAAGTTGCTGGTTTTGTCTGCTTTCACAAATATTTTTTTGTCATTTTGGATTTGTTTGATTTCGTTTTTTAACGATGTTTGGAATTCGTTATTTAATTTTTTGAATTCTATATTAGCTATCATCCTTTTCATTTTATCCTCAAATGTCTTCATTTCTTCAATGGCTGGTGGAGCTCGCCATGTTTTGAAGTCGTATGTGTTTTTATCTTCTTTCTTGGCATTAGGGTTCAAAAAGAAAAATGCCTTCCATCTCAGGCACAAGTGGAAATTCCTATCAGTGAACAAGAATCAGAAACACACGAAAAACACAGACAGCACGTGATGACAGACAACACAAGCAGTTATAAAACACCGGCAGCACAGACCCACCACATCCTGACGATTGCAACCGCATGCGGTTTCATGCATGAAACAACGTTGTAGGTAAAATTTTAAACCTTTCCTTTTTAACAAATGTTGCTCCCAGTGCGGTTGAGCACTTTTCTAAAATCTCTGTTGGCACTTGCCACCATTATCTTAATAGCTCCTCACGTTGAGCGCTTTAAACCAACAGATTTTAAAATGGACAAAATCAATTTTAAACAATCTACTAAAAACATACCTTTCGCCAAACCTCAGTGCTATATGAAAAGAATGATAGAACAGACAGAAAAGTTTATCAAAAACATGAGATGGAAGGCATTTTTCTTTTTGAACCCTAATGCCAAGAAAGAAGATAAAAACACATACGACTTCAAAACATGGCGAGCTCCACCAGCCATTGAAGAAATGAAGACATTTGAGGATAAAATGAAAAGGATGATAGCTAATATAGAATTCAAAAAATTAAATAACGAATTCCAAACATCGTTAAAAAACGAAATCAAACAAATCCAAAATGACAAAAAAAAATATTTGTGAAAGCAGACAAAACCAGCAACTTCTACAAAATGGAAACTGAAGAGTACTCACAGCTTCTCGATAAAAACATCCAAAAAAATTACAAAAAAGCTGATAAAACTACATACGAGTACATTAGAAAAAAAGAAAAGGAGCTTGTGCACCAAATGGACTTAAGCGATAGAGTGGAGACAACAGCAGCAAGAGAAGCTTTTATAACACTTAAAGACCACAAACCCAACTTTCTGAATAACCCAACATGCAGATTGATAAATCCATCCAAATCTGAATTAGGAAAAATCAGCAAAAAAATCTTAGAAAAAGCCGTAAAAAACATAAGAGAGAACACTGAACTCAACCTCTGGAAAAACACATACGAAGTCATACAATGGTTCAAGAAACTCAACAAGCAAGGAAATACAGTTTTTATAACATTTGACATAGTAGACTTCTATCCATCTATAGATGAAGATCTACTCACCAAAGCTATAAAATTTGCCAACAAATATACTGAAATACCAGGGTCAGAAATGGAAATCATTTTCCATACAAAGAAAACTCTACTACACAGCAAAAATGAAATCTGGACCAAGAGCGCAAGCAAGAATTCAACTTTTGATGTTACAATGGGATCGTATGATGGCGCCGAAACTTGCGAACTTGTCGGACTATTCATACTATCTTACATCCAAAAAAAACTTGGAAAACAAGTCGGACTCTACAGCGATGACGGCCTCGCTGCGCTGAGCGACAGCCCTAGAAACATTGAAAATAAGAAAAAAGAACTGTGTAAAATCTTCCAAAACCAAAATCTAAAAATCACTGTTGAAGCAAATAAAAAGATAGTGAACTACCTAGATATAACGTTAGACCTCAACCAGCACATATATAAACCATACAAAAAACCAAATGACATACCTGTCTATGTAAATATCAAAAGTAACCATCCACCTTCCATACTAAAAACAATACCCAGAGGCATAAATAAGAGATTATCTAACCTGTCATGTAATGAAACAGCATTCAATAACGCTGCAGCTGAATATCAAGAAGCGTTACACAAAAGTGGCTACAATTACAAACTACAATATGATCCAGATAATGACATGAGCAGACACAAGAAGAACAGGAAAAGGAAGATCATATGGTTCAACCCCCCATATGACGGAAGAGTAAAAACAAATATAGGGAAAGAATTCTTTAGAATCCTAACATCATCATTTCCAAAAGAGCACAAATTATCCAAGATATTTAACAAAAGTAACATCAAATTATCATACTCATGTATGCCCAACCTTAAAAACATCATTGATTCAACCAACAAAATGAAAAGCAGTATAGAGAAAAACGAGGGTGACGAAAGGAAATCTTGCAACTGCATCAAGAAAGAACAGTGCCCTCTGAGCAACAAATGCCTCTACAACAACATTGTGTACCAAGCCACTGTAACATCAGAGAACGCAGAAGAAACATATATAGGTATTACTGAAAACCAATTTAAAACTAGATATGCAAACCACAAACAGTCATTTAACAAAGAAAGATACAAAAACCAAACAGAATTGAGTAAATATATCTGGAAGCTCAAAGAGAAAAAAATAGACTACAATATATCCTGGAAAATCATAAAAAGAGCAGCACCATATAACAATATTTCAAAAAGATGTAACCTATGCTCAACAGAAAAATACATAATACTATGCAAACCACAAATGGCAACTTTAAACACCAGGATAGAAATGGTTAACAACTGCAGGCACAAGTGGAAATTCCTATCAGTGAACAAGAATCAGAAACACACGAAAAACACAGACAGCACGTGATGACAGACAACACAAGCAGTTATAAAACACCGGCAGCACAGACCCACCACATCCTGACGATTGCAACCGCATGCGGTTTCATGCATGAAACAACGTTGTAGGTAAAATTTTAAACCTTTCCTTTTTAACAAATGTTGCTCCCAGTGCGGTTGAGCACTTTTCTAAAATCTCTGTTGGCACTTGCCACCATTATCTTATATATATATATATATATATATATATATATATATATATATATATATATATATATATATAAGGGTTTCTCATATTTATAATGTATTCCCCCCATTTTCTTCATCTTCCTTTTTTCTTTTTCTTTTTCTTCTAAAAGTTCAAATCTTTGTCAAGTCATTATATAATGACTGAAGAATTGTTAGCTTGCACTTGTTTTCACCCACTACTTAATTGTTCAGCGTTATATTGTTTGATCAATCAGTGGGAGATTGCATCTCTTAGGAGATCCAAGTAAAGGTTGTTCTGCACAATTCCTAGCCACTGACAATGCTTGGGTTATTTGACGGCAGAGCTGACCTCTCAGACTGTTCCATATCTTTTGATCTCCTTTGCATCCTTGAATGGATCCTCAAGCATAGGCTCAAAGATTGTCCCCTGTATCTTATACTGTTTGCATAATGTTTTTAGTTTTTCAGCAACTTTTTCCTCTCCACACTTTTGTTTTGTTCCATTTACTACCCTTCGCTGGCTGCTTTGGGGGTGCTGTTGGATTCTTTTTCGAACCCTTGGTGCTGAGAACACCACAGAATTATGGACTGTGGTGTGTCTCTATTTGACGCCAAGAGCACATACACAATCAGCCGTGTCTCCCTAATGAGTCCGACCCAGCGGACGAAAGGCCTAGGAGCAGGCAATACTAATAGATCTGCCTTCGAGAGGGATTACGATGGTTTCCTCAGGCAGCTAGCGAAGGGTTTCTCATATTTATAATATATTCCCCTCATTTTCTTCTTTTTTTTTTTCTAAAAGTTCAAATCTTTGTCAAGTTATTATATAATGACTGAAGAATTGTTAGCCTGCACTTGTTTCACCCACTACTTAATTGTTTGGCATTATATATATAGAGATAGATAGATACGTGTGTGAAATTTCCACGCATAGGCCAAACAAGATAGATCAAGTGTATCAAATCTAGTGATCTCTATCTACCTTCCTCTCTCATTTTCTGTTTCCGTCTCTGTCTGTCTCTCTCTCTGTCTGTCTGTCTCTCTCAGTATATTTTACAGACATACATACATAGATAGAGGTGTGTGAGCGCGCGCGCGCGGGTGTGTGTGTGTGTGTGTGTGATCATCATCATCATCATTTTTCTTCTTCATCTTTTTGTTGTTGTTATCGTTACTATTATATTATTATCATTATTATTATTATCATAATCATTAGTATTGTTATCTTATAGTTATCATTATCATTGCTAATATTACTATCAATTTTATCATAACTATCATTCTTCAGATGTGATATGTTTCGTTTGAAGCTTTATGTTGATTTTCCGAGAAGGATGTTTATTTTATTGGAATTGCTTACCATTCCATTCTCCTTCCCCATCCACCACGAACACTTCATGCTGTTGTTGTTTGTGTTCATCACTCGTGAAACAGACAGAATAATTTGCCTCGTTTGTTTTCTTTTGTTTGGTTTGGTTTGGTTGGTTGGTTGGGGTTTTTTGTTGTTGTTTGTCTGTTTGGTTGTTGTTTTTTTGCTTTGTTTGTGGTTGTTTTGTGTTAGTTGTTGTTGTTTCTCTGCGTGAATCAATTTGTTGGCAAATGTGAGCAAACAGACAAGCGTCAGTGTTGACTGACTGACAATGTTTGTGTTACTTAACAGAAGTGCTGATGGACTGATGGACTTCATGTTGTTGATGTGTATTTTCTTTTCCGGGCATCACTCTGGATAAGGCTCATTCCATACGATTCATATCTTTATTTTCTTTCCGCAATACGTCTCATTCTATCATGTTACTTTTTCCTTCCACCATTCACTAGCAGCTTTTGCAACAACTGAATTGTAATGTTATTGAATGTTATTTTTCCTCCCACCATATATTTGGTAGTGTGTTGATGAGTCAAACAAGTGCAGCCTTTTCGATCCTCGCTGCAAGAATTCTCCCGACACTAGACTGTGTAAATCTTACATACTAGGAATACCATTGTCCAAGTTAATACCGGAATGGGAAGGGTACGGTTTCCCGGCACTGGTTCGTTTTTATGATGACATAAACACAATGGGGGTCAGTTACATCAGAATGGTGCCAGGATCCCCGAGTCCCCCAACGCATTTTGAATGTCCTTTCGTAGCTTACCGCTTTCCTGTGTTTGTGCGATGTAACGGCGTTTATGACTGCCCGTACAAAGAAGACGAGGCAGGATGCGAGACTTACTCCTGCCCTGGGTACTTTCGCTGTCGTCAGTCTCGGATGTGTCTGCACCCGGATCATGTGTGTGACGGCAGAAACCAGTGTCCTCAGCATGACGATGAATGGTATTGCTCCATGTCTTGTCCTGACCAGTGCTCCTGTCAAGGCCTGGCTTTTACCTGTAGACAGGTGTTTCCTATAGACGAGTTCCCGGACGTGCGTTATTTAGACGTGTCTGGTAGTGAAATGAAAGCGGAAAGTTTGCTCAGGAATACGATGCTGGTCTATCTGAACATGACCCGCTGCTGTCTAACAGTACTGCTCCTTCCAGTGCTCCCCAACGTGCAGATTCTTGATGTCAGCAAAAACCAGTTGAAAATTGTTTCTTTGGAAACCCTCACCAATGTCAGCAACCTAGTTCATTTGATTCTAGAAAAAAATCCTTTAACTGATTTGTTTCACAGTGGATCAGAAGAGGCTTTGAAGTTTCCTAATCTCAGAATCATGGACTTGGCATTAGTGGAGATACCAAACCTAGACCTGAACAAATTTCAGCCTTTCTCTGGACTCGTTGTCCTCAACCTTTCTGGCAGCAATACTCGGACCGTGACGGGGAAAGGATATGACAATCCCCTTCTGGCTAAGTTGGATCATCGTGGCAGTGAGATGTTAGAGTTTCCTCACACCTTGTTACGGAACCTGAGCAAGCTTAGAGAACTGTACGCCGACAGCTTCAAGTTCTGCTGTATTCAGGCTTTGCCAGACCATGTCAATACGATGAACTGTCATGCCCCCCTCCCGACCTTTTCCACCTGTAACAATCTTCTGGGAGCTAAGATGCAGCGGATTCTTATCTACCTTCTGACACTTTTCATCCTTCTCGGCAACGGTTTTCTTTGTGTCATGTTTTTCAGAGAGGCAAAGAGAATGACAGCACTACAATATTTTTGTCTCACCTGTGTGTTTCTAAATTCCTGATGGGGGTGTATCTTTCAGTACAGTGTGCGGTGGACCAGACGTATGGCTATTTCTACCTGTGGAAGGACACGGAGTGGAGGTCGGTGTCTTTTGCAAGCTATTAGCGTTCATTTTCTTGCTTTCCTGTGAGGTGGCCGTCTTTGTAGATGTTAGTATGGCCCTGCATAGGTGTGTTGTTCTCACCTGGATGAACAAAGCTGGATATCAGTGGAAGAAGAGAGTGACTTCTCTCGTCTGTCTCCTGGCGTGGCTGGCAGGTGCCTGTCTGTCTATAGTTCCCACTGTGTCATCAGACAGTGACTTCAGTCAGACAAGCCTCTGCGTCCCCCTGCCTGTCTCAGAAGAACAACCAGGAGGACATCACTACGCCTTCAGCCTGCTGGTCGTTCTGAACGGCATGATGATGGTGATCACTGTGGCGGGACAGATTTACATCTACATCATGATCCGAGGCAACACTTTAGATTTTCTGGCCAGAGACAACCAAGAATATGACAACACTACAGGACGTTCTATTATCAGAATTTCTATGGGGGACGTCTGCTGTTGGTGTCTCGTGACGTTGTGGGCTTCTCTGATGTCACAGGAAGTGTGGGTTCACGGTGATGTAAATATCTCAGTATCGATTTTTTTCATTTTTGTCAGTGCATCTATAATGCCGTACCTGTATCTTTTGAATGGTGTGTTGGAACGTCGCAGACAAGTGCAGAATGAAAGAGTTTTGAAGCGCCTTGGGTTTAACCTTAAAGATAAACTATGAAAAAGGTAGCATGCAGTGTACACTGGGCTTGAAGAGACAGATCTAGACGCCATGGAGTTATCTGTTTTACTCTATAGAAATGTAGAATTTTAGACTCTCTCCTCTCTCTCTCTCTCTCTCTCTCTCTCTCTCTCTCTCTCTCTCTCTCTCCTCTCTCTCTCTCTCACCAGCAAATGCATTTCATCCGCACGGCTTTTCCTTCTTTTCATATTGACCAGTGCGCCTGCTGAGGCTCCCCCTTTTTGTGGGAATCATCGGATTCTATTTTCTCAGCCACGGATGTCTCTGTGATCAAATCTGAAGACGGTGTAAATCAAACAACGGTTGGTCTTAGACTGACGATTGCCAGCCAACCCCCAACAAGCTAAAGAAATGATCATGCTGTGTTCCGACGAAAAGGTCTGATGAAGAGGAACA